>OW569403.1:80880598-81135598 GCA_937654795.1 Cistogaster globosa
TTAAACCAATAAGGCAAAAAGGCAATAAAAAACTCAAAAATTTTATTACAAAAACATAGTAACCATTGACTAACTATTTTTATTTCTATACAGAAACACTTTAACAAGAAAATTTATTATTTGGAATCTTTATTATATTAATTTACTTTAATTGTGCTTGATTCCTTATATCCTATAGTCATGAGAGTGTCATGAACTATTTATATTTGAAAGAATCAAGCACAATTAAAGTAAATTAATATAATAAAGATTCCAAATAAAAATTTTCTTGTTTTAAAAAAGTTCAAAAATTATGAATACATACGAAATTAAAAAAAAATCTACAGAGTTATTTTTGAATTATCTTAACATTTTAACACAGAGTTAAATCCAAATTTTTTTCAAATCTCCTTCAAAGATGGCGTTTATAACTTTTGCGATGGAATATAGTATTATACAAATGCACTTTATTGTACCTATCACATTTGCAAAATCAAGAATTCAATGAAATTTTGGTTACCCATTAGAGTTGGTAATGGCAAATATATCATAAAATAATAAGATCATAAAGAGTTATGAATCAGAATAAGGAAATAATTAAAAATGAAGTTTTAAATAAAATACGTGAATGCTCATGTTTATTATGAAATTCTTTCGAATGTAAGTTTTATTATCCCATAGGTTAGGAAATGTAAGCTAATTCCTTGCTTAATTGAACAACATGATGATGTTCTGTACCTGATTATTCTTAGTACCTGTTTATTTTTTTCAGAAAAACCAAAGAAAAAAAAACAAACTCAAGAAAGATATCTTGAGCTAGGCCTTATAATCGACCAACCTAAATAAGGAGAAGAAAATTCGAATGATGAAAATACTGCAAGAAGATTTTTTCCGATACAAAAACTGCAGCATCTATCACAGGTGTAGATTATGAATTAATAAGACGATTCAAAATCATATTGCAAGTCCTAGCATACAGCAGAAAAATAAATGCAAAACAATTTGGTGATTGCGCCAATAAAACAGCTGCACTTTACAATTAAAAATACTCTTGGAGATATATTTCTTCACTGTTCACAAAATTTTGTATATTGGGATACAAATCATTCAACATAATTTGCTACCAATAGGAGATCTGTCTGAAGAAGCGCAAGAAAAAAGGAAAGAAGACTACAGATTCTTTCGCGAACATAGCACAAGAAAAATGTTTAGATGTTTTACTAATGAAGACCTTATCACCATTTTGTTGTGTACTTCAGATCCATATATGTTCAATATTCGATAAAACTGGAAAACAGAAGAGGAGGATCAACACTATTAGAAATTTGTACAAAAATTATTTAATGTGTAGTAGCTCTTCGATTTGAGTGTATACTTATTTATGCAAATTAATTAATATTTATTTTATAAATTGTTATAGAAATATGTAAAAATTAAATAAAACTTTAACTAAAATAGGACTTTTTATTAAAACTTTTCGTTATGAAGAAAGTATTAACTTTTTAAAAATTTTATATTTTTTATTTAAAAAAAAGTTAAAAAAACCAACCATTGTTGCTTTTAAGCTTAAAAAAATTACTGGGCCAATATTTGGTGTTTCCTGACAAGATTTAGTTTACAAAACTATAAATAAATATAATTTGTAACAATAAGAATAAAACATACATATGAAAAAAAAACTTTTTTATGTTTTAACCCTTGTATTTTATACTCAACTTCAACTAATAATAGTAACGAATATTAAACCATCCTAATTTTTTTCGGTCGACTTTTATGTTTTTTATAAAAAAATAAAGGTTAAAATCCCACCTACCAAACAGAAAAAAACCGCATATCAAAATTCCGATCCAATCAAAAGTTACGGATTTTTGATCGCCTTCTCGGCAAATATGCCACTGTGCGGCACTTGAATCCGTAGAATCGGGTCACCCTTCAATTCAATACAATTTACATACCATTGTAAGAATTAAAATTATCACACTTACGATTAAGTAATGACGCTTAATTTGTTGACTTTTATTTATCTACTAATTTTTATTTTAAAAACCAGTCACAGTTAAAGATTAGCAATGTTATCCAGTCTTTGCTCAGTAGAATGACCGATTTCCTGAACATCTAATTTTTTTTATTTCGTTATTTTGCTAATTGTAATAACTCCATCGTCAACTTTCCTATTTTTTTACTTTGTTTTTCCCAGGAACCAAAATTTTTGAAAATTCGTATATCTGATACCTACTCGAATTCAAGCATAGATTATTCATCGTTAGAATTTACTAGTCCTAAGCTACTTCCACTATGCCGTAAACAGTTTTGCGTCTGCCCCAAATACCTCTAGGTCGAAGTCAAAATATTTTATTGAGTAATCTTGTAATACAATTTTAAATGGAGCCCACAATGTTTTTTTTTCGGACTATGGTTATAGTTAGTTTTTTATAATTTATTAAATATATACTTTATTTCAACAGTGGGGGATATAAGTATGTGCATTATCCGATTAAGATAAGCAGCACATTAAAAGTTCTTTTATGTTAATTTTCTTTAATTGTGTTCTTTCTTTATTCTTTAAATAATAACATTTTGTGATATTTTTTTTAAATATTTATTATTAAAAACTGCAACATGAAATTTTTTACTCTAGGGAAAGCATATCAGTACGGCCATTTCGTAACTGCTGATAGAGCTCATCAGTGGATTATTTAGTATTCAAAACTAAATAATCTAATGTCAAATTTCAAATCGATTATATGAGAACTTCATTTAATCAATCAAGGCGAATCAATTACCGGGTGGCAGCGAGTGTGGAATTAAGCATTTATGGCGGAAGTACTTCCTAACTAGATTACCAACCTAATGATTTTAACAAGGCATGAGACTTTTATAATTAATTATTAAGAACTTATTACAATGATTATTACAGGAAGTAATAATAACCATTAGTTCGAATTTTAGGGTATTCCTTTTTAAACTTAAAGAACTAGTTCAATTACTACTTCCTTTACTTGTGTTTTGTAAGCGAGTAACAAAATGTGGCAATCACAAAAGTAAGTCATTATATGGCAAGTACTTTTTAAGGTAATTTCTAATTTTTTGCTGGGTATTACTACTGAATCGAAATTAAAATCACTAGAAATCGTTTGTCTTAAAACTTATTATACAAGATTTGTTTTTTAAACAAGCATTATCGGATTCTTTATGGATTAAAATTGATCGTTAATTGATTTTTGATTTCTTTTTCACCAAAATCCATTAGTTAGTATGTGTGTTTTTGTGTGTAAAAATGCATAAGTGTGTGAGATTTTCAGAATTTTAATACTGATAGACATTTTGCAATATTTTCTTGCATTAAAAATTCTTGTGTAAAATGAAAACATTGAAATGATGTTTTTGTTATATTCGTTGTGTTATTGCAATATGTCGTCGGGTACTTAAAAAAACACAACAAATTTACAAACGACAGCCCATATAAATGTCTTAAACACTTACAAATAATTTGTTACTCTTAATTTTTCTTTAAATGCTGTTGATTGTCTTTCAGTCATTTTTCTGTTGCCACTGCCACATTTAAATGAAAAAAGTGGCACTCTGCTGCTTGTGCTATTTCATGTCTGTGTCGTTATTTTCAAAGTTCTATCAACAGCTGCTAAAATATTGTGTGTTGTTCATATTAAGTCTGAGTATTATGAAATCAAAACAAAAAAAAATTAAACAAAAATTTCAAAAAATAACATATCTTATGCAAAAAATATCATCGACTTGTTTCAGAAAATATGACTATTGAAATTTGTTTAGAATAAAATTTTTAATTTTCAATTTGAATTTTTTTTTTTTTTTTGTTATAATAAAAGTGCATAGTTTTATTTTATGTATTATTATGCATTAATAATTTACAATTCAATGTTTCTATGGCTGGCATAACCTAATGTTTTTATAATTATAAGGGTTGTAACTTCAAGTTTTTGCTGCTGCTGGATGGCGTGATTGTTTTTCGTTTTATTCTTGTTCTTATAATGTGCAGCAATTAAAAATGTCTACAACATACTTGCTTTGACTATTTACTTTCTTTACTGTGATTGTCTGTTCATACTCTTTTCTTTAAAACGTTTATGTTGTCGATAGTACTTTTAATTGCAACTTCAGTACTTCACGTACGATAAAGTTTGGTTTTAAGTTTTGTTTAAGTATTGTTTTAATTACTTAATTTTCTTTTACCTTAGGAAACTTTGTTGATAATTTTAAAAATTCATGTTAATTCTCATGTCCGCAACAAGTGTATTAAATTATGTAAAACTTTAGCAAGCGGCTAATCAGGCAATAACGAAACAAACCATCATTATAATCTAAAACTGTAAAAAAAGTTTTCTTCCATGACAAAAAACTAACAGGAATATTTTTTAAAAAAAGATTAGGATTTCTTTGTCATAAAATGCGAAACTAAAGCTAAAACAGAAAAATTCTGCTCCACACTTGCTACGTATCATATCGTTTGCAATATTTTATTAAAAAAAAAAAAAGATCGCCTTAAATTTGTTAGAACCAGCAGTTTTCCATTCGAAATTTCGCGAAATCGAACATTTTTAGAGTTTTAAGAATGTGAAGATGATCATCAACTCATATTTTATCAGTAAAACTAATCTGGTTGTATTTCATAATTTTTATTTTATCAAACATTTGCTTAAACTTATCTTTAAGATTTAAAAATGTTTTAATCACTTTTAAAAATTTAATCATATATTCACGAATTGGTGTGTTTAGTTTTATTATTTATACAAAAAGTCGCATTTGAATTAAAAAGTTATTTGAGATTATGAATTGTATTTTTTCTGTGCACTATTTTTAAATTATTATAATCAATATTTTTTCTCGGTAAATAAATAATTACCGATCACATTGCTAAGCATTCACCGTCATACGTCCTTAAGCAAATATATATTTTAGAGTACCTTGCTACCTAATAGCTGTCAGGGAATTATTTTGCATTTTAGTGTTTTTTTCTTTATTTGTTTGCGAATTAATTTTATCTTTGTTTATTTTTAACATTAAAAAAACCCTGATTGAAGAAAAAACTGTGCTTTCTTTGCATCGATAGTTAAACTTTTAATATAAAATTTATCTTAAAGTCTAGAAAGCCAGTGACAAAGACTACTTATTGGTCCCCAAAATTATAATATTTAACCGTTACGGGTACATTATTGTATCTCTTTAAACATATAGACTATTTTGAATTATTTTATTTATATTTCAATTCGAAAATTTCAAGGATATCCTCAAAAATATTAATGTTACATAAACTAGTGAGATAATTAAATATTTTGAATTGGGGCCAGCTATTATTCCGTTGCAAATTGCCATTGCAGCACGCAATCTTTTCGACAATAAATTAAGTTTTTTTTAATTAATTCTATCAACAAAAATTTCAACACAACGTTAGAAAGTAGCTACACCCAAATTTATGTTTGGGATGTCTAAATGTTACAATAAATTTTATAAAATTATTAACATTTGCATGAATATATATTTTTTATCTTTATGTACCTAAAACCGATATATAAAAATCTATTAATCTTTTACGATTGAAGTTTGCTAGCAGTGCTTTTTATCAGTTAAGCAAAATTATGGCCGGCTCTTCCTGCATTATGTACTCTTTCAAGAATTTAAATGATCTGTGTGCTTAAAAGGGAATAATTGCTATCTATTTCTTAATAAATATTTAAAAAAGGAAAAACAAATCCCGGTGTTTTTTAGTTTATCAGCTTCAAGATCTAATGTGTTTTTTAACGATACTTTACAGCTCAAATAATGAAAAAATAAAAAAATAAATTAATAAACTATGTATATGAAAAACTTGTTGATTCAGTACTCGTCATTATCATAAAGGTAGTATATATAATGGTAAGGACGATACAACATACAAAAATGCAAAAGCTGGATTTCACATGAACAATTTTGTATAAAGTGCCTTTTGTCTTTCAAGAAGAGTAAAATAATTATGGTTAAAATTCACTGAATGGTTAACTTTTTAAGCTTTAACACTTCAATTTTTTATATTAAATGTTTTTTTTTATATAAACATGTTCATGTATATAATTATATCTAACAATCAGTTTTGTGTTTGAACTCTACAGACTTACAATAATGGCTGCCTTCTTTGTATAGTTTTAAACAGAAATTTGTTTTATTTTATTTTGTGTGCTGTTTTTAATAGGGATTTTAATAGACATTAAAATAATTACTTAATACTGTTTAACACTGAAAACAGTTTAAATTTGGTTTATTGAATTCGTTAAAAGCATAATTTTTCAAAAAAATATATAAATTGCTTTAGTTTTTTCAACTAAAAGAGGAGACTCTATTTTGTATGAAAAATATAACACAAATCGTTTTAAAGAGGAGAACAATTCATGATATTTGCTCCAGTGCTTTAATAGACAACTTTAACTCCCACATATAATTCCACTTAAGCCATTATGTTAACTCGTATTCTTGAAATACGAAAAGCTTTGTCAATGAAACCAAAAAATTTGGAGAAAAAACAAAAACTGCTTTCATGTTTTTTTATCACGTACAGATTTTTTACTATATTTTGCCCTTACTAAAGAACGGTTTATTCCATTTTGATAGATAAAACAATAGTTACAAACAAATATTTTTTTACAAAAAAGTATATTTGTTTTTCTTATTATAAAAACAAGAATTTGTTTTTTTTTTAATCTGAATTTTTTGTGGCAGGGGTACAAAACCACAGCGCCAGGGTATCCAACAAGTTTTTAGATATATGTAACTTCTCTCCAGGATCTGCACATCGACCTTTACCTTCGTATATGAAGTGAGGAATCCTGAACAGGATTTTTGTATAGAAAAAATATCTTCCAATTTGTCAGAACGGTTGACACTATTAAGTGCCAGTTGAAAAAAACACGTGCGCGTTGCGTCTTTAATTATAACCTTACTTTTTTAAAGAAGGAAAATCTGCTCGCGCACAGATGTTCCTCCTTCGAGATAAAGTAGCAAACTGACATGAATTATTAAAAAACTTACTTATTTTTATTGTCTGGAAAACTTTACGCTGTTAAATCTTTTGAAAACTTAACTGTAGGTAGAAAAATAAGCTTGGCAAGGAAGTTTAAGGAAATTTTGCTAGAATATTTGCAACGAAGGGCGATTTTATTTCTTTAAAAAGAAAAAGCAAAAATTTTCTCTCTTTTAGAATTTCTAATATATGATATGGTTTTCATCTTCGTTAAAGTGCTATGAGGCTATATAAGGCCCTTCAAATACTTCTCTGGTTACGCTAACATTCTTTTAAAAACTATGAATGCAGATGGTTAAGGCTTTCACTACCATGGAAAAAAGAATTGCAGCAAAACTATTTATTAGTTATTAAGCTTCATACTAAATTATTTCTCAGTCAAGAGTTATACGACAAATAGGGAAAATGAATTAATTAAGTCGACTATGCACCTAAAAAGTTTTGATGCACTCGCGCTTGTCATTAAAAAGTATAGATTTGGATCTATTATTCAATTTAGTCGAAATCCTCGATATTGTATATTAACAACCCCAAATTAAACCAAAATTAAAAAACTCCTTGTTTTTGTTGTAAAAAAATAAAGCGCTGAAAGATTTAAATTATTTTATTTCTAGAAACAGTACATGTTTACAACGTAGGTTCGATAGAAGGACTAAGTAAAAATTCAACAACATCAACATGATGTTGAACAATTATACTTATTGCAACTGGTAGCAGTTTTTAATGTTAAAGTTTATGTTCAACTCATGTTCTTAACTTGTGACAGAAAGAAGTTAAGCAGCTAAGTAAAGATATTGTTAAAGCCATTGAAATGCTAAAAGGAACGAATAACCAGTCTGGCCTTTGAAACAACACAAAAACACGCTTTTAAAATCATGCATGAAATGCTTTATTTATTCATATAATCACGTCAAGTTTACAGAACCATTTTCATCTCATACGCATAATTTATAAAAGGCGAAGAAGAGTAAAGTGCTGGTACCTTATAAAATATTAAAGTGTCTTCCTTTTCTTTTTCATAAAAAAAAACATCATCCTTTTTTAATATAAAACGCACCAAAATTATATTGCTCCTAGTGATTGCTTTATGAAAGTGTTTTTGATGTTTATGTATGATTGGCATGATCACCTTAAATAATCATGGCTTCATATTTTTTATGGTTGCCTAAGTTGTCTTGGCCTTTTTGTTTTTAACATTAAAACTTGTTTAACCAATGTTTCTGCGAAAATAATAAGAATTACAATTTTACATTCTTGTTTTTTTAATTCTTAGTAAATAATTTGCATTTAATTTTATGCTTCAAGAAAAAATTTTAGGTATTAATTTTTTCTTTTGGGTTAGTTCTTAATGAATATTTAATTGCAATAATTCTTAATATAGTGATTGTTTTTTCATTTAAAAAAAAATTATTTATTTTCATTTGGCTTCAATCCAAATTTTTTAAGAAATTTTTACATTTTCGCAATTTGACTGTATTAAGAGGGGTTTACATATTGTTTCCTAATATCTAAATAAAAATGTTAAACAATTATTATAATTGCTTACTGGCCATGAATTTTTTTTCGCTTAAGCTAAGAAAGCTTTTTAAAATTTAATATATTGCAAGACTATCGACTTTTAATGTAAGCAACCGGTTATTAATATAGTTTTAGCAAAGAAAACTTTAAACCGAGTACGAAATAGTTTTTGGTCAAAAAACTTGTGTCGTTCCTTACGACAAACTACCACTATTCAATAATGTTTAAAAAAATTGTTAAAACTAAAGTAATTTAAAACGCCATCAAAAAGATCTGAAAAGAGTCCCCATCGATAATTTAGATTTTTACATATTGTTCGCTATAAATTTAATCCGCTGTTCCTAAAATGAAATTTTTTTCCCAACACAGCAAACAATTGAAGAACTAACAAAGCAAAAGCACACATGAATGTAGTACTGGAAATCAATAAGGAAATAATTACACAATTTTTCTATTTAGTGAAATAAGTCGCAAAAGAATAAAAAGTAAAAATAATTTGGCTTAAATAAGTTTAAAGTAGTAGACCGAAATGCGAAAAAAATGTAAAGTGCAAAACTGCCAAAGTTTCAGTGATATCTCGAATATTTTACGGCAGAACTGGCAATATGGTATCAATTTCTGCATAGCCAGCCTTCGGTCGGTTATAAAGATTTACTGCTCTATGGTATAACTAACATTGGCTTCGCTTAGCAGGCCTTCTGCAGGGCATAAAGACTTTCTGCAAGCCAGTTTGTGAAAACGTTGTATCTTTTTTACATAGAAGACCATAGAATGTATCTTGTTTTCTCTATATTAAATTTTTTGTTTTTTAGTTTTCACATTTAATTGTAACTGTAAAATATCAAGGTTCAAAACTTTCCTAAGTCAATCCAAGACCGTTCTACATGCTTTCCAATTAAAATTAATTGAGTTTTTTCGTTTAATTTTTATAAATTTAAAGTTGTTATCTTATACAATATAAGACTCTATAACTTTTTTAGATTAAAGAAATCAATACATAAATACTTTAAAATTAATAAAAACTTAATTAAAACTACCAACAATACTTATGTATCGTAGTAGCAATCATAGAGGTTTATGGACAATTCGAATAGTAAGAAACGTTTTTCGAGGTCATAAGATAATAATGACATAAGACTACTATTTTTGTTTAATTGAACATTGAACATTGTTCAAAGCGCTTACTTATCTGCACTTTAAAGATTTTTTTTTGCAAAAAACGAGTTTTTTCTTTCGTGATTAACAATAATGTCAGACGGAAATATACAAATTAGTGCAACCTTAAGGCATTGTAATTAATAAAAGTTTGATAACTTTGGCATAAGGATGAAATGCAAATCAATGCAATAATTTATACATACTAAGGAAAAAATTTTTAAAAAGTCTTGGGGCCAAAATTGTTTTCGATTGATTGTGATTTTCATGGTTAAAAAACAAATGATACGCTAACGATTACTCGCTACCGATTATTTGTCACTTAATGCAAACACTAAAACATATTTCATTCACTTATTTTATTGCAAAATAATAACTATAATTAAAATCATATTTAAGTCAATTTGTTTGCTAAAATTAATTAGACTTTAACGATTTCTATTCGCAATCATTGCGATGATTCAGTCTCTGCTTTGTCCGGAAAATGCATAGGACACACAAAATTAAGTTAATGCATCAACAATATTTGATTACATTCTATCATAACTAGATGAGCACAATAACACAAGCTTATTTTTCTTTTTATTATTTTACAGATCATTCCTGTCTACTCCAGCCAAAGAGATAAAAGTAAAATCCAACAATAAAATTTAACATAGTGAGGGAAAATTACTTCAACTAATATTTCCATTGCTAGAAAATAAAACAATGAGTAAATACCATTTTGTTTTGAAAACAGCAACTGCATGGATTCATCCAAAATCTTCAGAGCATTTGCACGTATTGCATAAAGAAGTTTTATTTTCTTTCTTACTACTGCGGGTCTGCCACAAGTTTGTAATAAAATATATTTCTTTTGTGATTATTTAAGTATTTTTTCGCAATGTTTTGCACGAAAATTTGCAGTTTATTTGGTTGCGATGACTGTCAAATAAAACAACAAAAATTATTTTAATTGTGATTGTTGTTTAAATAATTATTTTCCCATTAGTGCAAAGCAGTCAGAAAAAAATAAATAATAAAAACAGCAGCAATGCAGTTTTTATTATTCTTGCAGTTGTGATTAAAATATTTTAAAGCTAATTTTAAAAATCACGTAAATCACCTTTTTCATTTGTAAAAGTACAAAATTGTTTACACGCTTTTTTAAAAAAGAAATATGTAATTGTTTTTCAGTTTAATTTTAGTTTAATTCGATGAAATTGTTAGGGAATTCATTAGAGAGGCGAACAAAATTTTTCATAAATTGTTAGTCTGTCAATAGGTCATAACTTCTCACTTTAATCAGCATTCCGTTTTGGTTTTTAATTAAAAGGCCCAAGAGTCAGAACATTTGTTTGCTGTGTTTTATTTTTTTGTTTAATTTCGAAACTTTGACACACAAGAAAAATTGTTAATCATTATTTATATTATTCAAATTCATGCAGGTTCTTTTTTTACAATTTTAAAGAACTCTATGTGCACAGTGCACAACTATAGCTTTTAAAAATAAGAAACATGCTTAATTTAGAATTTTTATGCATTTGTTTGGAAGTTTATGTGGGTGAAAGTGTACGATCGTCATCGTCAGACTAGCTGGTGGGAGTTTTTCTGCACCGTTCATTTTCACGCAGCATGAGCTCTTTAAAGAAATTCCATTTAGTGCGATATTCCAAAATTAAAATTAATTAAACAATATTTGATATGTTTATTTGTTTTGACAAGTTACTGCGTTAAAATAAGTACTCACCTGATTCAAATCACACAAACTTTAACACTTTCCCTCACTCAAATTCAAACTATTTTTAGAGGGTAAAGAAAAGGTGTAAAAAAGTGTGAATTTATGAAAATAATTTGAAGGCAGATAAAAATTTAAATGAAAATATCAAGTTCATTTTATAAAAAGCTATTGATATTCATTTCAGAAGAAGACGTGATGCTTAAAATATAACATGACAAATCGGAAGAAAAAAATAAATAAGATAAAACAAGTAATTATTAAAAATTACAATTTTTAAAGCGTCTTAGCAAATTATGTCCTTATTTGTTTAACCTTTTGTTAGTTAAGGTTTTTTTTTTATTAATATAATTTAAAAAACAATTACTCTCAGCAAACGTTCCTTAAAAAAATGTGGATCACTAAGAAAAAGGAATAATGTGTCCAAAACGAGTTTTCATAAGTTGCTTTAAGATCCAAAGGCTTACTTATCGCATTGTATATTAAGATGAAATTATAATGATTTTAATTACGAGGATATCCCAGCCAAATAATCAGTTTGACGCAGTGCTTTTATCCTCGAGACTACTGTTGTATATTTAAATAATCAGATTAATGCAAATGAGCTTACAATCGAATACAAACGATTGCAGTTTTTATGGTGAAAATAAAGAAAATAAAATATCAAATAATGAAGCAAGACGTGTTCATATTCACCTACAGACGTAGTTGCACCAATAGTAAGGTCAGAATAAAACTTTGCCATTTATTTTACACATTTATTTAGAGATGTTTATTAAAGCACTAAACCAAGCAAGTCTCTTGCTTTTTTATCTTCAAGAGTTGCTTAAATGAAAACCTGAATATATTTTATTGTACTCACTTTGACCAAGATGTACTCTCTTCATCCAGGGGTATATTTGTGGTGGATTTTTCTTGCCACCACTATTTTGACTACTACCCGCCTCATTTCCACTATCACTCTCCGAATCCGAATCTCCCTCTCCGGGGCTGTGCATCGGCACATTAACACTGTTCGCATGATTGTTATTAAGACTCACACCCAAGACCCCCTTGTTCAATGATCGTGCCACACTCTCAACCACAGAAGAAGGCGATAGTTTGGGAGAAATATCACGTGTCGACAGATCTTGGGGACTGGCCAGCGACTGATTATTGGTATTGTTGCTGGCGTTGTTATTGCCGGTGGGTGTTGAAGGATCATTAGCGTATTTACAACTAATATTTGATTGTTGTTGTTGCGGGTGTTGTTGTCCTAACTGTTGTTGTTGCTGTTGGCTTACCGCATGCTGTGCAGCCGCTGTCGCATGAGCATTGTGTTGCTGTTGCTGTTGTTGTTGCATAAGGAGACGTTGTGGTTGCAGTTGTGTATAATCTACCATTTCGGGTGGATTTGTTTGGCCACTGGCGCCACCGCTTCCTGCACTTAAACTATAAGCTGCCTGATTAGCGTAGTGGGCCTGAGGTGTGTTTGGATACAAGTTTGGTGCATAAGCGGCAGCAGCAGGAAAATAGTCATTGCCAGGAGTTGCAGTACCCGAATTTCCACTACTTGTACTACCTGCACCTGGTCCACCATTACTATTGGGTGTATTACCTGCTCCACTAGTATTACCTGGATGATTTTGTTGTGAATTCATCTGTTGCGGATAGCATGATGCCAGTGAGTTGACGAACTGATATGAGGACATGGCGAAACAATCTGGATCCATAATGGCCGGTATTTTGATGTTCAGCAGCCTCAAGGTCTCTTCGACAATGTAGATATAGTAAACCCCAGTACTAATAAAAAATTAAAAAGAGAAATACGAAAGGTATTATAGTATCACAAAATTGAAAAGATCTAAACTATCTTGTGGTTATAAATAACTAATAAAAAATCTGATAAAACCTAAAAAAATTAACTTTCACACACAATATGAGCAATTACGATATTAATGATTTTTATGATTTTACTTTGTTCTATCTTTTGGTTTTTGATCCGTAAAACTAAAATTCTTAACTGAGAAAAAAATGGCCAAATTTATGTTTATTATTTTTGATGCGCCCTGAAGTGTTTTAAATTGAAATGATAACATGGTCGACAAAACGGAGCACAAATTTAATGTTACAAGCAGGATCATTTTTGAACTCCCATTTTGTATTTTTTATGTATCTCTAAATAGCAGATACCTAAAGGAATGTTTTTTTTTTGTTTGTTGTGAGATACCATTCGAAGAAACAAAAATTCAATGAAGCCTTAAGAATACTGCTCGATTTCTTCCTTGGACTTGCAATCTATGTTCGAAGATAAATGGACGAGTTATTATTGTTGGACATTTCGTTCCTTTTCACTTCTGCTTCTTATCTGACCAGCAATAAGTAGTTCACAAAATAATGAAAGAAAACCGGCGGTAAAGGACATAATTATATTTGCTTTTCAAAAAAGTGAGTTGTATTCGCACTGGAATTATAAAAATTGCTAAACGGTGATGGTTGAGCATGTTTATATTTAAAATAACCCATTAAGTAAATACATATTTGTGCATACAATACAAGACATAAACATATGAGTGCAGAGATACTTTTTACATATGTACATATATGTATCAAGATAATTATAACTGCGAATGTAGAAACATCAAAAAACATGAACAAGATTGTTTCATGTATGCAAATGTTAATAAAACCGAATAAAAATTTCTTACAAGAAAATAAATAAAATCAGCTATAACGCATAATATAGGAACATAAACACTTTGCTCTACTTTAAATGTTAGGCGAGCACTACTATGGATCTGTATTTTCGAGCAAGAAGATATTCTTTGCCATTAAGTGCATTAAGATTAAGATTGTTTAATTTTTTATCATTATTGTATTTTATTGACCCTTTTTAATATTTAATAATTTTATTTCTTAGGCACAATTTCTTTTGTAATAAATTTTATTTTTTATTTTGAACATCCACTGGGATGGCATCTTCCTGATGACATCAAATAAATAATTCTAATACAAAACAGCTTTTATTTACTTTTTCATTTGTTGATTTCGCTCAATTTTTTTATAATTCCATAGAATAACGGTAAAACTAAAAATACATATTCCAAAAGAGTCAACATATAAATTTATTCAAAAAATATACCTATTTTTCGATGGTTTACTAATATTTTCCCATGTCTTTCTCTTAGATATAAGAATTACGGTATTATGCACAAAGAACATTCTTATTGTATAAAAAGTTTTGAAAAAATTTTCAATTAAAACTTGAATTTAATTCCAACATTAGAAAATGTGTTTTCAGAAATTGCGTATTGGATTTTTGATTTTTTTTCTCTAATTCTATTTCTAAATAATAATTATGCGTTAAAAACTTATTAAATAAAAATGAAAAGTTCTGAACACCAACTAAAATTTTTAGAGTTCAACTAGAAGTATGGTTCTGCCAATGTCCACTATATCAGTGATTATAATAAAATCTTACATTTGTAAGAAGTACAAAGTATTATTTATTTTGTAAAAACTCGGTCACTCAAAAAATAAACAACAAATGAATAGCCGATTAATCAATTATGAATACCCAATTGTTATCAAGACACAATTATTCACCAGGTAAACACATGAATGTGCTACGTGTGTGTTATCTTAAAAAACTTACGGACCGAATTGCATTCTCCTAATAAATAACTGCGCTATGCTGGATGCATTTTGACGCAATCATTCTTAAATAAATCATTCTTAAGTAAATATGTGTAAATTAAAAATATTTGTTTTGCAGGGGTCACTTGCTACTGTACGTTAATATTTTAGTTAAATGCTTTTTTATACCCTTCACCGCAAAAAGTGGAGAAAGGGTAAATATAAGTTTGTCATTCCGTGTGTAATTTCTACAACATCTATTTCCGACCCCATAAAGTATATATATTTTGAATCCTTATGCATAGCGAAGTCGATTGAGCGATGTCCGTCTGTCCGTTCGTGTTAGTGTTGAAATCACAATTTCACAAAGAAAATAAATACGTCAATCGATCAGACATAGTGCCCAAAGAGCTGCTATTTGAAATCAGCATTATCGGTTCATGTCCTTCGAGGCAGCAGGCATTTGGTACAATTTAGTAACTCCAATCAAAAAAATAAATGTACGGGGCGATAGAGAATTACAAAATACGAAAAAAACATCAAGTGAAAATATTGACGCTCGCCCATATTTTCCGAGTTACGGGGCTTTGAAATTTTTAAATTTTTTAAAATGTCAATATGGGTATCATTTTAAAGCTTTTAAGGAAGTCTTTAAGGAAATATTAAAATTTTTTGAAAATGTCTAACCCATTAAGAGCCGATGTCACTTTTATGCAAAATTATATATATGCAGTACCAAAATTTTTCTTTTTTTCTTTTTAATTATCTGTCACCCCAATATTTGCGGTTTTGATTGAAGTTACTTCACTAAACTATATTTACATAGATAAGGAAGGATATATAATTTTCAGCATAGCTGAATGTAGCACTCTTACTTGTTAATTATAAACTTTGTTTCCTAACAAAAACAAAACTGTTTATTTAGCAACTAGTAGTTGGTACTTCTTTTAAATTATAGACTGTACGATTAAAGTGCATTATTTAACTGCAACCTAATTAAATATGTAATTCAATTGTATACAACAACACACAGAAATAAAATATACAATAAATATTAAGTGTTGTTGATTTCTAAACTGTTAGAATAGATCTTATAATGAAATTATTTCAAATCCATTATTTTCTGTAAAGACCACGTACTTACAGTAATGAAACAATGTAACATTAACAGATTCTTATTCTACAAAAAAATGGATATTTTATGTGATATTTCACAAAAATGTCACAAAAACCAAAAATCGAAAAACTTTAAACGACATATATTGTTGGAAGAGTCGAGTAAAATCTAAAAACAAAGAAGCTTTCATTTTTACCAACAAAAAAAGAAAGGGGTTATCAATTCGTATGAACATTGTGCCTGCATAACTCAGACATTTCTGAAGAGATTTTTAAAACTTCTGAACCGATTTTTATTTTTCTTTTTATTTGAAAGACCATGCTTTCAAATTGGTCCCAGTTAATTATTTTATAAATTCAAGGGTTTCTCCATATATGATTTTTACGTGTATTAAGAACCGTATAGGAAACTACTTTAATATTTAAAAAAACTGTTGCTCCCAATATCAAAAAATAATACAAAAATAAATTTTTAAATAAAAAAATGTCCGCCATAACAAAAATATAAAAAAGTATTAAAATAATAAATTGAAGGGTTTTACAATAGTTCATATAACTTGATGTCTATGGCCAAACTGCTGAACCGTTACAGACAGATAGTTAAAATTTACAAAGGTTGTGTGATGCTAACTCCGCTTCAGCATATTTTCTTTGAAACGAAAAGTTAAAAATATACATGTAGCATATAACCCGCATATGCTAGTCCACCCACTTTTCAGATAAAAAGTGTCTTGGAAGTTTCCCAAGCAAATTGAGATGTAAAAAAGTCTTCGATTCCTTCAAATATAAACATTTCAAGCGCAGTAAACACATGTAGATTGATGCAGAATATAACAGATAAAAGGTGATTTGTAGACGTTTGTTTGACAAACGAATTGATCGCCAACAGTTGATTTGCTTGCTATTCTATAATGAATAGACTTCGGATGGTTGTTAATTTTTTATGTAGAAATTTATTTAGTTATGGAGTTTAATTATACAGAATATTGTGGTTTTAAAGTAACGATTTAAAATTCATTGGTAAAATACCGTACATCTTCAAAAGCTATGACGTACAGAATGTAAAAGTCAGCAATGGTGAGAACATAGGGCACATTACAAACTTTTCGTGGCATTTATAATGCTGGCTAGGAAATATTTGGTGAATGATAATTTTTACGTAATCGTCCTGTAAACTAACCATAAAGATCGTGAGAGCTAAGCTTGCTGTCTACGCAATCTATGAATGAGCCGCAGTCAAAATGATATTTAAACAGTTGAAATTACTAATGTTATTATTCGTTTTGTTTTAATTTAATTTGGCAACCTGTACAAGAACATCTTTTATGCAAAAAAAAAAAAATTAACCAAAGTTTTATATAGTTTTAATTATAAAATTACCAGGAAAAATAATATAATGCCTGGAAATTAAACAAAACAAAAAACATATTGGCAACACTACTGATAACGTACATACTTGTACATATTTACAATGTGTTGTTGTTAAACTCGTGCTATAAACAAAAGAAACCAAACTTTAGTGGCTAAAAACATCCTCGCTGTATTGTGTATTAAAGCTTTAAACAACAAGTACATAACAGACTACGTAAGTGCAAAACAAAAACTTATTAACTTTGTAAAAAAGGCACAGTTTGGTTCAACATTGCAAAGACTTAACTTCATGGAGAAAAGACAACGATAACAACAAAACAGATAAATACTATTGTTTCTTATTACTTGAAAGATGACTTGAAAGAGCTTTTTTATGGCCACAACATTTACAGTTTAGCACGGTCAATTTCTGCATATGAAGTCCATAATTTTTAACCAATGATCAATTTAACCCTTAAGCATTATTAATTTTCTTTATAATTTTACATTCAATATGCTTTTGGTAGATATAGAAATGAATTAAAAATAAACCAACAACTTCAGTAAATATAAATTTTCCTTTGTTTTTTTTTTTTGTTAATGATAATTTATTTAATATCAAGTTTAAATGTTTAAAAGTTGTTAATACTACTTGTCATATCATCCCTAATCTTTTCAGAATGAAGAATCCTGAATTTTTTTTTAAATTTTTGCTCTTTCAATTTTTTGGCTTATGCGAACGTTTATTCGCGTAAACATCATTATCCTCTAAACATTTAAAAAAGTATTGGAATTTGTTGTTGTTAACAAAATTGGCTTATAAAAAATCAATAATATACCCACTACCAAGATATGCCAAAGGAAAGACCACAACCGCTTTTTTTAAAACAACTAAAAGTATAAAAAACCTAAAAGAAGAACACGTTATTTAGTTGTGCTCAAATCATGGAAAAGGGTATTTGACCTGGCCATTTTACACCATAGTCTATAATTAAGTAAGTGGTGTGTGCATATACAATGAATAACAAAACTTTTTGAACTTTACCACATTAAACTGTAAAAACTGTATCAATTAAAGAACTTAAAGCAAAAATGCGCTAGTTAAGTGCTTCCAAAAGATGTTAGACGACTAGTTTTTTGGTGGGGAACAATCATATGACTTAAAATTATATCAAATTGGGGGCTCTTATTGTTAAGTTAGCTAAAGTTTTAATTTATCGTTACTCTAAAATGGTGATTAAAAAATATGTAAGCAATAAGGTGGCTGGCTTTGTATTGAATGCTGAAATAATGAAATACTGATTCATTCCATCTTACACAAATCATCCTGGGGTCACCAAACATTTAGAAAGGGATTTTAGTGTCAGGGATTTAACCCCTGCGGCCAGCAAAACAAAATTATGTTTTTTTTTTCGGCTTAGTAGTATAAAAACATATGCAGAATTCAACAATACAGCACGCAGCCTCCTTCGTCCGTACTTCTATAAAGCACATTCGCCGGCGAAGTAAAATAAATATTAAAATGGCGATATTTTCACCACCTGTCTTTTCTCTCCTCTATCTACTAATAAAATAGTCATGTTGCTGAAGTGCTACATATCTTCCAAAAATAATAATAATAATAATAATACATTTGTTAAAGTTGGACATCTTTAAGACAAAATTAAAGATAATCATTGTAGACTTGTGTAGTTCATAAACGAACTAGTTTATTTAAACGATTCTACGATTGAACAAAGTGAACTAGTTCATACTTTTAAGTACACCTAGTTCATCTTTGAACTATACATAGTACTTGAACTACCAGACAAGATAAACTAGAATCCATGTCTTTGTTTTCCTGTTGACTATTTCCGACATGAAATTAGTGCTACCACGCATTTTACTTAACATTCGTTACGGCAATGCTACAGTATTGTTGCCATCATATTTTAAAAAGAACATTTGAATTAAAGAGCTTTGCACTAAAGAACGCGTTTTGAACGCGAAATTTTGAACTAAAGAGAGCTTTTGAACTAAATTTTGAACTAGTTCATTTTCAAACTTTGAACTAAAAAGAGCGATTACTAAATTGAACTATATGGCACAAGCCTAAATTATTGACATACTTAATAATGCAGAAATTAGTATGAACTTAAAATTAAAAATATTTGAGTGAAATTCTCTTACATAAAAAGTGTATTAAAAGAATTTATAAAGTAAATTCATTTAAATATATTTTGTATTATTATTTTTCGAATAATGCATACGTTGCAATTTTATTTATGTTATTTAATTTAAGTATGCAAACGTTGTAACTTTGTTTAAAAGCGACGTACAAATTAAACATTATAATTAAAATAACTTTTTAATAACAAATTTAAGCCTTAGATAACTTAAGATTAATCTTAAACGAGAAGAAACCTTTTGCTAAGGAACAAATCCAGCTTGCATTGCGATAACAATGATCCATTTATAATAGTGCTAGCCGATAGTGAAAAAAAATGAAAACTGACAGAATTTTAATGCTTTGTATTCACCTAAATGTCAGCAGAACAGATTAAATGTATAACACACTAACAAGTAACAAAACAAAATAAATTGCACTTAGTCAAGATGAGTAAATTGATTTTTATGGCAAAAAAGTATTAATTTGAGAAGCAATTTGTACTTGTATGTAAAAGTCGAGCCTGTCATCCCCAATGACGTATAAAATCTTCAAAAAAGATTTTTTGTGACAAGCAGCTGTTGTTCATTTGATTTTAGATGTACGCTTAAATTATATACGTTGATTATTCACAATTTTAAATTAAAAAAAACATTGAAGAGAAATTTTTAAACTTTTGTTAGACACTGTGATTTTATATAAGGGTTTTAAATTAAATCCTTTATTCTTTTATTCTTTTAATTTTTTATTTTATTTTTCTAAGGTCATACTCGCAAGAATTCGCTTTTGTGTGCACTTAATAAGAGCCTATTTTAAAGTTGAAAATCTTTCAACTTATATTTTCTCAAATGGTTTAAATTAAACAGAAACAGAAAAGTTACGTAAAAGAGTATTAATTTTTACGTTATAATTTAATTTAAAAAATATTGTTTGGTATTGAAAAATTCTTTGGAACAATTCGGGTACCTTTTAAATTTGAAATGCAACAAATTTTATACAGAAAACTAAGATATAAAAATATAATATTTTTAAGAAAAAGTTTTAAAAAAAGATTTGTAAATATTCTGGAAAATATGTTATTCAGCTTCTCCCTGATTTCATGGTTTTTGTTTATCATATGTCAGAAATAAATAGATTTTACCAGGCAAATAAAGGCAAGTATATTAATCCTTGTAAGGTTAAAGATACAGTTTAGCAAATGTGTGTGTATTTATACAAAAAAATAATTCAGAGTACAATTAACAGTCAGAAGACCAATTAAGAAAGACGATGTCAGTTAAAACACCATTTGAGTTTCGATTTATTTTCGTATAGTCCGCTTCCTCAAGATTTGTCATCAAGCGTTGGTTTTTTTTAAATTAAAACAAGCTACTTAGTGAAATCTCATTCGTATCTATTGAGACGGTAATCCACATAACAAAAGCGGATACAATCAGCAAACCTTTTTTTGTAGTGACCTAAAATTAGTGAAAATCGCTAACGAAAATTAATCGAACAAAAAATAGAATTCACATCTTTTCCATGGAAAAAATCCTCAACGCTTTTTGTACCCACTCAGGATAAAGCGACTTTTCTCGGTAACGGCTTGGCGGATAATTTTTACGGTTGACAAGTTTTTCTCGTCTTGGTCTATACTTTAATAATGTGTGACCTCTTTGGGCGACAAAGTAACAGTTGCTATGAAAAAAATTAACAAAACTACTTTGAGATTCTTATAAACGCCTTTTTTAAAACGTTTGATGTAAATTTATAGTTTATTTTCTAAATAGGCAATTGTTTTATTTATTTATATATAACCTTACTTCAGTTTTTCTTCTCTTAGACATGAAAACCAACGTTATTTTTTATCTTTAATTGAAAATATCCAATTGTTGAAATATTAACTTCCCGAACTTAGAATATTTTTTTTACGCTAAGAAAGAGTAATGTTTTAAGCCCAAGCTACTTAAGGAGAACGGCTGATTCACAACTTGTTTCTTTACGTAAGAGTAGTTTGACCTTTAGATTATTTGCATATACTTTTGAGAAAGAAATTTTGAACTAAGATTTAATTTATATTTCTTCTTTCTACTATGATTTGAATTTCATGAACCCATTTCAGATGTCGATTTTATTTAATTTATATCCTTAAGATGACACACAACTTAATTGTATAGAATATTTGTTTCGAAACAATTAAATTCCCATAAACTCTGAAACACAATAGAAATGTTCAAATATACCTGACCTTACTTTACTTTCGATTAAATACTAGATCTCATAGATACTTTTTATAAACAATTGTAAAGGGGAAAGATATAAGAATTTATTCTGCGGTTTAATTATCAACGGATGGAAAAAGAAAGTCAAAGTCAAAATAAAAATAAAAAAACAGAATAGACAGTTTTAAAATTATAACAAATAAACCCTCTACTCACCGAATTGCCTTTAATACGAGTGAGAACAACAAAGTATTCATTACTTATGGAAAGAGCATTTTTAAAATATTTGTTGTTGGCAATTTTTTCAAAACAAAAAAAGCAACAAAATATATATAAACAAATAAATAAGCGAACTCTCACTTTCACAAATACACACTTGGCGCGTTAGTTGTTCCTAAATGTCACATTGTCGTAAACAGAAAAACGTCTATAATTTATTGCTTTTCTCTAGAAGATACAACATTTTAGCATTTAGCATCGTCATCGTTATCTTTTAGAGCTGAAGATTTAAACGCTAGACACAGAACATTTCCTAACGCACGATCACTACAACTGCTCAAAAATTCAAATTTGAACAAAACCAAGCAATCGAGCATAGAATTTCTTCTAGTTACAATTGCTGCCGCTACTGATGCTTTTTCAAATAATGAAATGCATCAATGATTTTATATTTGCTGGTTGGTATCTGCTACTTTTTATTTACTTTATTTAAATTTTTCTTTTCATTGTACATATTTTTTTAATTTTGTGGATTTAATTAACACCAATTGAACTGCATGTCTTTTTTATATTTTTTTGTTTTTTGACAAACCTAAAAAATAAATTTAAAACAATTTAGTAATTTTTTTCCGTTGTTGTTGTATTTTTATAATTTATGGCAATTCATAGAAACTTTAAATGTATAAAAAATTTATGAGTTTAGGTTTTAGTGCGTTTTTAATTGATTTTTTTCTTTGGGATAAACATCAATGATTTTTCATTTAAAAGCTTGAAATCATTATTATGCTTCATCGCCTAACTTAAATTTGCGAGACATCATTTTTGTACTTTAAAATAAAACCAGTTATACAATACTAATGGAAGGAATATAAGAAGAATATAGTAGTTTTTTATTTCATATAACTTACTTCCAAATCAAACATGTTACAGAAATCTTTTTTAATTACTTAGAATGGAAATGCAAATGAAATATGAATGAATTAAAAGAACTTTTAATATACGAAATAAAGAAAACTTACCGGTATTAAATAAAAACATATTTTTGATAATAAATAAATTTAAATCTGGAAACTTTTATTGTTTTCCCACAGAATGGAAAGACGATGCACAAGTCTTCACTCTTTCATCTTCGGCCCTCTAGAAATTTTCATCTAATTTTTCTAAAAATGTTTCATCCTATAGTAAGGAACCCTAAATGTTTATCTTTTGGGTATTCTTAATCTTCTAAAGTTCTTAAGATAATACTACCTTCAGGGTAATCATGCACAGGATATATATTTAAAACGTTTTTCAAACTTCATGAAAAATTCGGCTTATGCATCTTAAAACAGATTTTTTCGTTTGGTTTATGCCAAAACGTTGGTACTACAATAAATTATTACCAGCGATTTTTTGAAATATATTTGGATTAATGACTTTACGTATATTATGCTGAATTTCCTTTGAAAATAGTATGTGTAAAAACAATTTTCATGAATCTGAGATGTTCATACTATCAAATGTTCACTTACTCACAAGTTTTCTGCGTTGTACGTAAAAAAAGTTTAACATTTAATTAACGAAAACCTAAAATTTAACCCGACAATATATCAGTAGTGTTCAGTTCTGTTGGGACGTTAGTCCCCGTTTAGACGAGCGAAGATTTGGAAGAAAAACATCTGGAATTCTCTTTTGTTTTTTCGTTGACGTTCACACCGGCGAATATGTTGTAGGCAACATTTTATTATTATTGACATTTTTTACCTTTTTGACATTTATCTTTTTTGTGCATTGAGTTAATTTGTAGTGTTTCGCTAATTTAAAAAATAAAAATAATTCAATAAAATTTTTGATAAATAAATTTAAAAAAATGACAACAAAGTTTATTTTATGATGAATTTTTAAAAAACTTCACAAAACAACGTCAGAAAAAAAGAAATGAATAAATGAGAAAAAGGGTATCGCCGAGCACCGAAAACAAAAACGATTCTCTCTTCCCCACCCGTAATTTGCTAATAAACTAAATGCTTCCCTTCCAAATGTTCGCTCGTCTAAACGGGGACTTAGCACTAAATTTTTGTTTTCTTATCGTCTGCTAAATGTTTTGATCCTCTGCAGCTAATTTGCTTAGTGATATTCCTATTACCAGGTAATATATAGTTTATTTTTAGAGTTTTGATTTTCTAAACATGAAAAAAGCAACTGCAAAGAAAAAAGCACAAGTAAATTTAAAAAAAAACATAGAAGCGTTCGCCTTTTTTAACATTTATGGACCGCTATTGCTAATAATGGCAATATGTCTAAGGGAGTGGTTGTCTTAAATTTGCTGTAGCTGATTTCGGGACGTGGCAAAACTTTGTACAAAGATCTAGAAAATATATACCTCATGGGGTCGGAAATGAAGATTGTAAAAATTACAGGGGTATAAAAACGAAACCTTCCAAGCAAGGGGAAGGGTTTTTTTACAGTACTTCTAATTTAAAGCAGTAACGTAAATTCAGCTTAATTAACGTTGTTTTTCATTTTAAAAAACTTCAAACTCCGCTGTATTTTGTAAACTTCAAAAGGTTATATGCAAAATAATCCTTCCAATAAGTTTTTTAATTAGCCATCTATAATTTTTGCAGAAATCATGCTAAAAATCTATTTTTCTTTCTTGAATTTTCAAGAAAATGAAGAAAGTTTTTTCACCTAATTAACTTAGTTTTTTTTTTTGGGATTGTAATCTCTCTGTTTGATTTTTAAAAGAATACCTGTGGTTTAATAGATGACAATGACTATATAAATGTTTTTAGCTAAATTGAATGCAAAATATTAGTAAATTTCTCTCGCCTTCATTTTATTTTATACACCGGGCTGTAGCCATTATTATATTTCATATTTTGATGACTCTCATAATCTCTGTAGCAACCCTTCAAAAAATAAATCCAAATTCATAAATCAAAATTTTCAATATTTGCTGTCAACATGGCCGTTGCAATTAGTAGTAAAAAGTTAAAGGTATAGAAATATAAATAAAACCAAAATAAGAACTGCCAGGAAATTTCCTTTGCTCTTGTAGCACAACGCATTTCATGGTTTAGTATGCACGTGTGCCTAAGTATTTGTAAAATCCCTATTAAAAAACCATGAAAATTTTATTGTAATCAAACAGCAAAATCATTAAATAAAATTTAATTTTGTTGTTGTTTTTATGATTGCTGAGTATGCCATCATAATTTTTTTGTGTTTGGAAAAGGATCTCATAATTTAATATCTTTTCTCATTTATTGTTGTTGTTTGCCTTCCATTACTTTTGGCCAATTTTGTGGTTGTTTCCTTGTTTGACTTCTTTTTTTGTGTTTGTGAATGACATTTATGACTTTTGTTGTGTGTTGTTCTTTTTCATATATTTTACCATGCTTTCTTCTTTTTTTATTATCTTCTATTTTAAAGTGGGCTTGTTATGTAATAATTAGTTATGAAAATGTTAATTACTATTGGCTGATTTATAGTTTTAGAGTTTTGTGTGTTTTGTTTGTTTGTGTAGTTTTGCGGTCGGTTACACTTTACTTCTGTATTTTTTATTTTTTGTTTATAGGCGAGGTCAATTCAAGCTGTTTAAGAACATTCACATTGATTATTTGTCATTTGCCGTAAACAATAAAAATAAATATGCAAATAAATGAATGTTGGGTAAGTGCGTATTATTATGTGATGATTTTAGAAGAGCTACTGTTATTTTCAGAATTTATAATTATGTGAACAGGTTGTAAAAAATCTAACATGCTTTGATTTTGCATACGTGTTTAAAAAATTACACAAAAAATGAAGTTAAAAGGTGATCATTTAACAAACATCAAAAGTCTAGTATGAAAAACGTCAGTTTTACTATATTCTAATGACAGAGGCCAACTATTGGTATGTATTTTAAAACACATTATAAAATAAAAAATTGAATTTTTGCATAACCTTAGCGCCAACTGATACAACGAATTTTATATGTATGAATAAAATTTTAATTAGCTAAAATAACAAGACACTTAAAAGCATTAATTTACAAAAAATAAGCCACCTCCTAATTTAATCAAACAGTCGAAATAAAATAAAAACAAATACAATAAACACGAGAAATAAAAAATTGCGTGTTTCTTATCAAAAAGAAAGAATTTTCACTTCATTAAAATGAATGAAACCAGTTTTTTTCTTCCTTTCATTCAGTTAAACCCTCTTTCATTTGAATACTTAAATATGAAATTATTTTTAAGGAACGAAACGAAAGAATACAAACTAATATTTTTTAACAAAATGCTGAGAGAATAAAAATGAGTGACAAAACATAAAATCATAAAAAGCTTCATTTTAATTTAAAAAAAAAGTCATGCCAATTCATACCCAGTATAAAAATGATAATGTTAAGAACAAAAAGCTTAACAAAAAAAGCGTGATTTGTATTTTTTTTTTTTTTTTTTTTTTTGTTTGCTTAATAATTTTATTGATGCCAATAATTATTAGAAGAAATTAAAACTATATCACCGCTTAAATGTTTATTAAAACCCTGTACTGGAGACAGAATAGAAGACTTATAATATTATCTATAGAGTATTACGGACACCCTATTCTATAGATTCTACTTTAAAGAATGGACATTCCCTTTATAGTGAATTTAAATTTTTTATAACAAAAATTTAAGAAATTTAGTATAGATACTGATTTATTTATTAAAAAAAAATCAATCATACCTTTTTTAGCTAAATGCAACTTAAACGGAAGTGCTATATTCGGCTATTCCGAATCTTATATACCCTTCACCACACATATATTTAAATCTAGTTTAGTGAAGTAACTGCAATCAAGAGAAATATATATTGGGGTCACAAAGAATTAAATATAAGAAAAAAAATTATTTACTATATTTTCACATAAAAAATGTCATCAGCTCTTAACGGGTTAAGCATTTCAAAAAATTTTAGTATTTCCCAAAAGATCTCTTCAAAAGCTTTCAAATGATACCCATATTGAGATCTTGAAACATATGGTATACAACCTTACTTTTCTATGAAAAGTTCAGAGGCCCACTTGATGTTTTTTTTCTTATTTTTTTTTTATTCTCTATTGCCCATATATTTGTTTTTTGATTAGAGTTTCTTCACTAAACAAAATTTGTTCCAAATGATATGGAAAAATTGGAGGCAGACATGGTGTTTTGCCCACTGCCTGGAACCAATCTTGCTGATTTTCAATAACAAAATTTTTAAAACTATGTGCGATCGATTGATGTATTTATATTTTCTCTAGCTCATCTAGCAAAGTACATTTCTACATCTTTTAAAAAAGAACTGATTTAAATGTACTTAAATTGTCCTACTGAAATAACTAATTATAACTATATAATAATAATTAATAATTTAATTTAATTATTTGATAAATTATTTAAAAAAGGGAAACATCAGCGCAAAACGTCTAACTTAAAAAGGTCAATAGATTCTTTCAAAAGCTATGTAGGATTAACAATTAATAAAACATTGTTTTGTAGATATTTAGGGGAGTGTAAAGGCACTTTACATCACTGGAAGTTCATAAAATGGAATGAAAAATTAATCTACAAGTTTTTTCTTAATCCAAAGGAACTCATGCTGCTTTTAGCCTCCAGTAAGAAACAAAAGCTTAAAGCAACCAATTTCTTCTTTTTATATGTACTAAAATCGTAACTGAATTTTTAATGAAAAAATAACAATATGCTGGTTTTCTTTTAATATGTAAATATGCAAAAAAAACGCACACAAGAATGCCCAAAACTAAGCACTTAAGCGGAATTTAAAGGTACTGAGACAGACTTAGGCGCTGCAAGAGCTCATCAAATTTTTAGGTAGCCAACAAGAAAATACGCAGCCAGTTGGAAACTTAGAGGGGAATACAGAAAATGTGAATGAATTGAAATAAAACACACATGTGTGCGTAACTAACTTTAAAACTGGCGGCCTAACTAAGTCTCTAGTAAATTAACTAAATATGGTTAGTATGTGTGGGTGTATTTGTTATTAGTTTATACATATTACGTCAATACCCTTAAGAGATTTAAAATGGGTTTCTAGTTGCTTTTCTTCTACTTTTTGTTGAGAAAAGGGATCAAAGAAACACTTGATAAAGGTCGGGTTTGTGTATTAAGGCCTGCGAATTTTAAGTGGATGATTCGATTTCACTTTCTCTATAAAATTTCAAACATGTATCATCAAACATATTTAAGGAAAAAGAATAAAAAATTTAATGTCTCTGTATGTGTCTGTGTATCTGTCAAAACTATTGCATAATGTAGCTACAACAAATGTATTCGAAGCGTTATAGATACTATTAGATAAACTCACTATGGTCAGTTGTTTATTATTCTTTTATATTCAATTCCTGGGGTGATAATTGTTCTACAACAGCTAGGATACAATAAATATGTAAAATTGTAGTCGTTGTGACAACAAGGGAAGAATATTAAAATAAATACCCTTTAATCGTTCGGCAAATTTTGAAATAGTTAAATAATTTGCATTACGATTACAAGACATTTTTAATTCTGTGGGCAACTTTAAGAATAAAATTTGTTTACTTTAATTTGGTTGTGCTGTCTTTAAAGGTTTGAAGGCACTTGGTATATTCCTCCTTAAAGTGATTTTGTAGAAAGTTGTGCACATTCGTACTATAAAGCAAGAAATACAATGTTGAAATATCTCACCATCACGTTAACGTATACCCAGCATTCGCAGATCAGTCTTGATATAATCTACAATACGATAAGTTACATATGTAAGAGTCAAAAAATGCGAAAAGCACTTAAATCGATGGAAACAGAAAAAGTTGTCATCTCTGTTAGCGTTATCTGTAGCTTGGTCAACAAATAAACCAAAAAATGCAAAAAAGATTAAATAGAAAAAAAGTAAGAAACTAACTAAATAAAACACAACAATAAACAATTTACTATATTTAAATTGTTTCTGGCAAGAGCACATACTAAATAACAGAAGTAATTTAAATATTCGTTTAAACGCAAAAATATCAAGCCATGGCAACTTTAACATACATATGGAATTATATAAGTATCTTCAAAGTGACAAGTCATATGTAAAAAACAAATCATATAGAAGAACAATTAGTTGATGTACAGCAAAAGGCAATTACGTATAATTAAAACTGGAATATTCATTCTGTATTCTCATAAAGAGGAAATTCATATATCGCCTTATTCCCTAAGTTCGATAAATGATACCTTAAAAAACAAAAACAGAACTCAAAAATAAATCAAACCTTTGCTAAACAATAGAAAAATCAAAGGTCACTTACTTCCTTTTATTATTATTTAATTACTAAAATTTAAAAAGGATATTTGCAAATCGTATCATTTCGTTTATAACAGATTTTTATGAAATCAGATAAATTCATTTCAAGCATCAACACATGACTATTTTTTTATTGCGGATATTGTTCTTAAAAAAAATCACTTACATTGTTTTTTCAACCAAAAAGACAAAAAAACTCATGCAAAACTTTTAACTTGTTTGTTAAAATTTATTATTTTAATATTTTACACAAAAAAAGTAATAACGAAAAGTATCTGAAAGGTTTCATTATTCGTAATTTTAACTTCATAAATAATATAAAACAATATATTGAAAAACCTCATTTTCTTTGTAGTTTTTTGGTAGCAAAGCAAAAATCAAAAGACATTTTAGCATGCGAAAGAAAGGAAAAAAATGACAACCAAGTATTTCATTTAACTTTTTTAACCTTTATTTATTACTGGCTTTTTTTCAAGATGGCGTTTTAATACATTAATTTCTTTTATTCATTCATATTTCATTTTTTAAGTTAGTAAATGTTCGTTTGTACGTCAATTTTCCTTACTACAGAAAATTTAGGGCATTAAAAAAATCATTCATTCATGTTGTACAATAAGTGCCGGCCTACATTTATTTAAAATGTCAAAATAACATATTTTGTCTTTTTGCAAAACAAAACAAGAAAAATAGCTAAAAAAGTGAAAAAGCCCTTAAAAACGAAAAAAATGATACACAACTTTTGTTGTTGCAGACATTTCATCATCATTTCTGTTTATTTTTTTCGATTAGAAAAATTAGTTTAAGTTCTTAATTCATTCGATAAGTTTCATATTTAAAATGAAAAATAATAACTTTCTTTTTTCTTTTTAATAAATTTTTATTTTTAAACTTATGAAATATCCGAAAAATTTTGTAAAATTGATTTAATATAAAACTTAAGTAAAAATAGGAATTTATTTTTAAACAGCTGTCAAAAAGTGAGAAAATGCACATTTTAATCAAACGTTTGTCGTCGCATCCGATTTATTCTTAAGGACAAAACTCGTCCTTATTATTTAATCATGCCGTGAAAAGGAGATTCTTTTCAAAATCACAATCATGCTATTATTTTTTATAATATATATACATACATATACATACACATACATATGTATTTAACTTGTCACAGAAAACATATATGTAATTGTTTAAAAATTATTTGTTTGCACACTGGAATATGAACAAAAATATAAAGTAATTATTAAGCTTTACTACCAATAATCAATTTCACTGAATTTATTCAGAAATTACTTTTTCAAGATTAATGTATGTAAGCTTTTTATTACATAAAGTAAATCCTAAAATTTATTTACTTTAATCGTGCTTGATTCCTTCAAATATAAATATTTCATAAGAATATCATAAATAAATATTTCATGATATTGTTATGAAATATTTATTATTTAAAACTACAAAATGAAATGTATTACTGCGGGGAAAGAATATTTATATGGCCATTTCGTTACTGCTCATATCGGTGGATTTTATTCAAATTTTGTATTCAAAGAAAGAAAGTATAATATCTAATGTCAAGTTGATTAAATGAGAACTACATTGAATCAACAAAGCAAAAAGACAATAAAAATTCAACAGTTTTTTATACAAAAACACAGCAAACATTCAGTAACTATTTATATTTTTTCTTTCATTTTTCTACATAAGGGTTCCTTTGTATTTGAAAGATTTAATTAAGAAATAAAAATTGTAAACAATTTTTACAAATACATCAATATGAAAGTTTAATATTTAGAATCTTTTTGATATTTATTTACTTTAATCGCGCTTGATTCCTTCTAATATACATAAATATTTCATGCTATTCTCATGAAATATTTAATTTTTAGAGAAATACACATGATTTGAGTGACAGTTAAAACAATATATAATTTTCTGTTTCCGTGAAAAAATTAAAAACGGAATAAATACGCAAATTTTTTACAAATTATTAATCATTATTTATTTTAATCTATTAAAGGCAAATAATAAAAAATTAATACACCGCGCATTTGTTTAGAACAGCAATAAGTAAATACATTTTTGTAATAATTTTAACCAAACTGGCAGCAGCTCAAAATTTATTTAAATGCGGAAAGCAGAAGTCAAATGGGACTGAATTACTTCTGTATTTCAATTTGTAAAGTAAAGATTATTTAATTAACACAGCTTTGGGTTCGCCTATGGTGGAACGAATATTTTTTTGAGAATAAGTGTTAAGGTAAAAGGATATCTGCTTGTTTTACTAGACTTAAGAATTTTTAATTTACACTATTAATTTTTTTAATATTGCTTGTTTTCCGATTTTTTTTTGGTATCATTTTACAAAAAAAAATGTGTTTTAGAGAGAAACAAGCACCTATTTTTGTAAGTAAGGCTTCAGGGATGTGCATTGAGTGAATACCTATTAAAAGTTTGTTCTAAAAACTAACATCATGATCATTAAATTAATGGTCTTAAATGATTAAACTTCAGCAAAAAAGAAAAAAATTAACAGACCTAATTATTAAAGTATTTTTATTACAAAATATAGCCAAAGGAATCGTAACATTTTGGTAAATAAAGAAAAACAGTACTGATAAAACACAACCTAAAAATGAAAATTCTATTCAGATGTTGCGGAATCCATCTCAGTATGAAGAAAATAAAAACTGTTAATTTCAAATCCAGTGGGAAACCACAATTTTACTTGGGGTTTCGAAATTGATATTAAGATAAAGAAAAACTTTAGCTTAAAAACACAATTTTCAACATAAAACTAAAATAAATATATTATTTCAAATGTAAAAGAAAATTTAAAATAATTTCCAGGTTTTTCAAATTTTTAAATGGTACGCTCTTGATAATTAATTTAGTTCAATATTCATATTTCATATTACAACTATTGTCAATTGGAAAGAAATACCTTCCGCTGAGATTGTTGTAAGAATTTTCCAGGAGCATTATGAAATACTTTTAAAAGCAGATATTGTCCTAGAAAAATAAAATCGTATGTTCCAATAGATGTTTTTGTATTTATTTGAACTCATTGGTTTAAAAACTGGCGGCTGAGACTGCAGTTTAAAAAATTCTTAAAGAAAAAGTTTATTTTTCATTTAATGCATTATGAGCCACTTACAAAGAATGGACAATGAAAGATTGAAAATAAAGTGTAAATAGCCAAATGTGGCAAAAAAAAACTTTCAGAGACGAAATCCATTCATGAATTCTGAAACATTCTCTTTACGATATTTTTATAAAAAGGCTTATTACAGAAATAAAGGGAATGGATAAAAAGTGTAATTATTGGTTGAATTAAATTAAGAAACCGCCATCATTTTTTAATTTACCCTTCGATTTTAATCTTTAAGCCCACTGGTGGATCTTCTGGTCCATACAAAGTTTAGCTGATTATATTTGCGTTCATGTAAAATTTATCGAAATATATTTAATGCTTACCAAGGCATTACATTATTGACATTATTGGAAACCAAAGCAGTAATTTTTAAATTAGACCTTTTTATATTATTCTAGGAGGCTTCGTCAAAGTTAAGTATAATTAAAAGAAATAGATAACATAGATAATATAAAATGACACATGTCAAAATTTTCATATCAATTTCAGTTGATTTGTTATTCATTAAATGTACTGATTAATTTATTGTTTTATTTTTATTGATTAATTAATAAAGAAAAACTTACCACAACTTTTTTTATTCCGAAGAAACTTATTTTTTTTAATTCAAGTTTTTCAGTGGAGAAATTTTTCACTTATAATCGTTCTCTATAGTTGCTTTTTTATTGTAACACTGTTTATATTATTTGTAATTTTATTACTGAATTTAAGTGAATCTACTGATTTGTTAGTCCATTTAATACAGCGTTTAGGAGCTATAAATCATATTATGAAAATAAACATTTTTAAACAGGGCACATCAACGTTTTAACGACGGCTGCAGGTTGTTATATATTTTTTGGTTTTTCATCTTCTTCTTCTGTATTTGTTTGCTGCCGGTTTTATAGAGGGAAAATGTATTAAAGAACTTTGTTAGGAAAAACCGGTGATTATTTTCAATAGATAAAAATTGCCGTCGTTATGTTAGTGAGAATGATGCTGATGCAGACACAAACAAGAGCAGATGATGTTTGTTGCAACTGAACGTTTTTCAATCGTGCAGGATGTTTTCGTTTTCTACTATTTTGTATCGGATCTTGTTCTCTACACTAATACACAATCACTTAGATTCACATGTATTTTAGTTAGACTTTGTTGCTGCGTTAACGATATAGACAGTATCGTAGAGTTAAAAAGATTTTTTAATTTGAGGTATGCTTCAATGTCCTTCTTCATCTTTATGTTATTTGTTGCTGTTTAATTTTGTTCTTGTGCGAGTTGTAGCGAAAAAGTCAAAAAGGCCATAAATTTTGTTTATAATTTAATGTTGACAAGTTTTACAATTTTTGTTATAATTAATAATTTTATTGTTGTAGTGAAACACTACTTATCTTTCAACATGTTGCATTGTTACACTATTATTGTTAGTTAAACCTAATAGGTATAAAATAATAATGATAATTTGCCAGTATGATTTTTGTTTTAAAATATTTTAACTTGATTAATTGTGATAATACTTGACTTTTAAGAGTATTTTTGTTCTTCCGGTTAAACAGTTATTCAATTTTCATCCGTTTGTAAGTAACTGTTTTTGTATTTTTTGTTTTTTTTTTTTTTTTAGGTAGGTATTAAGAATATATCACACATTTATAAATAATATTGTTGCTATTTAAATTTTACTTTTTATTTAATATATATTTTAAAACAAACTATCGGCATCATGCTAAATGTGTGCTCATTCAAAAGCGAGGAAATTCGTTTTATTCGCCATCAATAAACCAAAAAAATTTTTGTTTAACATATGTAGGTACGTCAGCTTGATTAATATTTTTTTTTGACGGGCTGTGTCTTTTTTGTGGCTGACTTTGGTTTATTCAAAAATTTAATTTACACAAAAAATCCGTTCTCCCACGAATATTGCACTGTTTCTTTGTTTTAAACGGTTGTCAACACTAAATTTCATTAATAATCGTTTTGTAGTTAATAAAACGAAGTTTCTTAGCAAAAAGGTACTGCTTAAAATTTTTTTACAGACTATTATTAACTATTGTTTTTATTTTAATTTTTTGTTAAATTAATGTTTATATTTTTCATTGTTTACTACACTGTACTCTGCCCGCGTTCTACGTGCTAAAAGCGCCAATGTTTTACTTTGACTACTTGGTTAAATTTCAAATCAAAAATATCAGAGCATTAATAATAAAAAACTAAATCAACAACAATAGCAATGTCTTAACCCGACAAGAAAAGAGCCACCTATTAAAAAAAATATAAAATTTAATCACATTTTCCTGTTTCTGCTTAAGCTCTTTCTTGCGTAAGAGAGAACCAACATCATACACCTATTTTGTTTAAAGCAGTAAAAAATACTGGGGATTGCACACAAACAACAAAGATAGACAGATTATAAAGAATTAGCCGGAAAAATATATTTCCTTTTCACTTACTCCTCCGTTTTAAAGGGGTGGCCATTTGTTATTATACCTTGTTTTTTTTTTGCTTTTTTACTTTCCTGAATTTCGAAAATGAGACATGAATCCCCATTGTATGGCAAATATGCATGTTGCTGTTGTGTGCGTTTGGAGAGTCCCTAAAATTTTTTATTATATTCGAATTTTGTTCTCTTCAAAATTGAGTAAATCACACTCTATATATGTGTTTTTTTTTTTGTTGATCTTAAGAAGTAGTGTTGTTTTGGAACAATAATTTGCGCTCTTTAAAGGTGACAAGCCATACTTTTAATGTAGAAAGTATCTTTTATTTAAAAAAAAAAATCTGAAAAATTTGTAAACATAATAGGTATCTTCAAATTAAAAAAAAAAATTTAATATAAAAAAGTTTGCTTTTTTATTGTTGGAAAGAAGAAGTTATTAAAAAGATCTATGTCCTTTTTGAAGGATAAAATATTTCTGGTAATTTTTATTTAGAGGACAATTCAATTAAATGTCGAACCAAGGTAGCAATATACATAATGATGTTCATGTAGAGTTTAATTTCTCAATTTTCACTTGGGCAGTGTTCAAGAGTGTTCATCATTAGCGTTTTTAAACGCTTATATTTTTACAAGTTGTAATTTTTACAACAATGAAAGGCTTATTTATATGACAAGGTGGTAGAGCCCGATTTTTAGGAAACGTTGTAAAAATAAAAACAGTACACTAAATTAAACTTTAAACGCTTGACATAAAGCTCAATGCAAATTGCGATTTTATTCTGAATACAATTTTTATTTAGATTAATATAATGCGCCCGATTAACATAATGTAGGCAGCTTTGCTCCAGTAAAAAAGATTTTTAGTTAAAAACCATCACCATTTAAAAATAAAAGCTTTTAGTTGTCAGGCCTTTTCGTCGTTTGGGGCCAAGAATGTAAATATATGTCTCTATAAATAATTTTATTGCATTTATTTATTTATATTTTTGTACAACAAGACTAAGTCTTGTAATTATACTACAGGAATATAGATTGTATAAGAAAAGTAATTGTATAAAATCATTCTATATATGTACGTATAAAAAAAAAATTGAAAATATTTGTAATAATAGACTTACATACTTTTATTAATAAACAGGATTTCTACTAAGAAGTTAAAGTTTTTTAAACAAAGTAATTAAACAAAAAAATTTTAAAACTCAATGAGTTGCCATTTACTTGCAGGATATGTGGAAGAGTATTCCAAAGACGAATAACTTTTATGAGATATTGTTACACATTCATGTGTACATATATACAAGGTAAAAAAATAATGCTTAGTTTAATTTTATATTTATTAAATTTTTTAAGTTAAACCTTTTAAGTGTCAAAAAGTGAATAAGTAGAAAATAACCAGTTTGGATTTGTCTTTTGCTTATTGACTTATTGTTTTGTTTTCTCTCAACATTAATATTAGATTTAGTAATAAATTGTTCTTATAAATTTGGAAAATTTTATTTACTTTTAATTTAATTATTTATTATAATTTAAATTTGATCTCAGATTTTGGATATAGTTAGATTCATATATTATCTATAAGCAAAAATTTAAAAATACAAATAGGTAGAGAAATATAGAAAATAAAATATGTGAACTTGTACCGGATTAAAAAATAAATCATTTGGTATTAAAAATATTTCCTGAAAACATTTTAAAAGCAATACATTATTTCATATAATGATTTTTAGCTGATTTCAATGTTTTCGTTATATAAAATCTTATAAAACTTAAGGAAGCATTGATATTTTTAAAAGGAAGAAACGTGTTAAGAAGCATATAGACTACTCGTTGCCAATTTTCTTTACATATTAGGTACTTATCGAGCGGAATTCTAACTATTCAACAAACAATTTTCTTATCCAGATAGGTAATATAACAAGCAAGGCACTGAAAATATCTGCAATCACAACAAAAGCCTTAATGTTCTAACTTCACTGCTAAATATCTTTTTCAAGCATTTAAAAAAATGTTAAATGAAATTTTAAATTTGCATATTATGCATAAAAATTTGAGATCTTCATTATTTATTTATTATAATTTTAATTAATTTTCATTTATTTTTTTCTTTTTACTAGAAATTAATTATTGATTGTAATGGATTTTGCATTTTATTTATTGTCATTAGAGTAGCGCATAATTGTAAATTTTAATACCGCAAATAAAAATCGCTAGAATTTATACATTTATTATTTGCCGTCGTTAAGGCAATAACAGAGTTTAACCTTCCAAAAATATAAAAAATCAATTTTCCCTTAAAGCATAAAAGCCGGCTTAATTTAAATTTAAAAAGAAACATGTAAAAATAACAACGTAATGGCACTTGTTTTCTTCCTACTAAATAAAATTCGAAGAGAGTAGCTAAGTTTTTAATTTGGTTTTAAGGTAAAATTACTCGAATTCGAAAATTGTAAATCATTTCGCCGGTGACTCACAGTTAATGCGAGTAAACGAGATAGAACTCTAAATTTAACAGCAACTACTTTTCGCTCTTGCTCTAAGGCATATAATAAAACTCCGCCTTTAGTTGTTGTTTGACAAGAAGCCTTATTATTTGGGGTGTCAAAGTGAAATAATTCTGTACTCTAAGAAGCAGCATAAGAATCCCAAAGATATTCCCTTTTATTTTTCTTGGAGTAGTGACAAATCATTTGATTTCCTGCAATTCTTCCCTGATTTACAAAAAAAGAAGAATTTTACGTAAACAGGTAGTTGTTGCTTGATTTGGTATGAGTGTCATTGGAAGTATGCTGTACTATTTGTTTGCTATACGTTTTTCCCTTAATTCTTTTAAAGCTTCTTATGTCGGGTTTGCTATGCAGAAAACCTCTTTTTAAAATGTTCCTCTTCTTTTTTTTCTACACTCCCATTTTCATTGAAGTGCTGTTTGAATTGCTTTCATATTTCGTTGGAAGCATCCTTATAAACTTTTATCTTATTAAGTACCTATAAGTTTTTGCATATTTTTTTCCAAAAAGGAGATTAGTGGCCTGACATTGTAACAGTTTCTGATTGTGATTTGTATTTCATCAACGTATTTGTTTTAATTTTGTATATGCTTCAATTTATATATTTTTTTATTAAAATTTTTTTTTTGAGATTGGATTCTTAGAAAAGCTGAAAGAAACTTACGACGTGACGTGTTTTCATTTTTAAGGAGATTTTGCACATGTTGGGAAAACAAATTATTCTAAAATTTGAATACATAGGTAGGTATAACTTGTTTAATAATTTTTAGTTTACTAAAGGAAACTACTTTTAAACTTTTAAATTTGGAGACATCATACTAGGTACCGTAATTTACAAGATATATTGTTGAATTTTTAAAATATCTAGGTATTCTTACTTTAAAATTTGTTTGGGATATAATTTTTAAACATTTCTGACAAATATTCATAGCAATAAAACAAAAAATTGGGGACATATTAAATTGGCCTCAACAGATTATTTAAAAATAATAAGCAGATTTCATCTTCATCAAATGCCACTAACTTTTCCTGAACTAAACTCAAGTACTTAAATGTATTCAACTACCTAAATTTCAATAGCTTTTTTTTTCTTTCTTTTATTGCAATAAAATTTTTCTCTTATATACTAACTTTCCGCCCTTATCGTAATATCGAACACGTAAATTATGAATCGGCTAGAGTGTTGCGCTTGATCTCTTATAATCTTTTTCTTTTTAACCTTACATGAATCAAAACCAGATTTTATAGCACATGCTGTATATTCACATACTTCTGGTCACGTTAAAAATTGTACCATTAAAATTACATGTGACATACCCGGGAAAAATTTTTATGGCAGTGTTGCACAATGAAAAAACAACACGTTTTTTTGTACAAAATATGTTGTAAATAAGTAATTTATATGATGACGTATCTTAAGAAAGTATTTGAAAAATTAAAGGAAAACAGAACAAGTAGAATTAGTAATAAGCATAATAATGAGGCGTCTAAATAATATTATCAGTTTTGGTTAATATTATTAAGCATCGATTAAGAAGTGTTGCTTTTATCTGTCCTGCATCAAAGTCCAACATAGAAACCTAGTGGAAGTAAGGTTAGGCACAGAGACAATTAACTTTCTTAACTTCAGCAGAAATTTAAAAAAAAAATACCTCCTTCTTACACAAAATTTTTCCTTTGTGGTTTTGTTCATGTTTTCGATGAAGTTTTTGAAAAGTTCCATATTTCGTTTATATTGCGAGTCCCAAATTTTGAATCTTCTGTTTCTTAGGCCAATAATTTTGCGAAATAATTTGTGTTTCTTGGGTGGGGTAGCAGAAGAAAAATCAAAAATCTTAAAGTTTAATGACTAACAAAAATTCTTTCATTAGAAGGTTACATTAAAGACAAGAAAGATGTTCATATTCTAGCCGTTAAAGATGTTGGTTTTTCTATTTGGTTTAGAACATCAGCAACCCAGTTAAGAATGGCTCTCTTAAAAATAAATTTGTTTTTATAAAAAAATGTATTTTAATTTTTTTTTTTTTTTTTTGTATCTTTATCAATATGTTTCCCTCAGATATCATATTTGAATAGCTTTTAACCAGAACTAAGATGCAATCCCTAACACAACAAGTTTTACCAATTAAATATTGATTCCAAGCGTAATACTCATGTAGCGCATGCGCAACATGAAATACATACATTGAAGTTAAGAAAAACCACGATTTTTTATTTGTATGTACATAAGACGTATTAAAAACAAGTCAAGAAAAAAATATATAAAAACGAAGATGTTGAGGGTAAAATACATTTTCAATTAAACAAAGAAATTAAGAACATGCGGCATCCAAAAGGGAATGTCGGCTAATGCTTGCAACAAAAACATGCAATCCTAACATCATCGAACATATTTTCACTGTTTGTTATTTTATTTAATACTCGCTATTCCCAGTATTATTCGCTACCCCACTGGGAATAAACGTATCTCGACCATTATTCTAATTCAAATCGCTAATATGGAAATTATTTGTAGCAAATTTAAGTTTCATCACTACGCCCACTGTCCCAATCCATCCAGTGTTTCGCTAGACTGTACATATTAATAAGGAAATTTCTAGTAAAATAATTTTTTATTTATTATTAGTATTTCTCTACATACACGATAATAATTTTTCAATTAGTAGGTACCGTGCCTACTGTTTTAATTCGGACAATTGTTTCTCCAGCTTTGGATATTAGTAGCAGAGTTACTTGTACATGATTTTAAAATTTTACCTATTGTAGTTCTTTAGGCCCACTATTTCAAACCGGTTTGTGGTTCGCTAAATTATGTACCTATACTGAAATGAAGCTTGCTGATGCAAAATTTTAAAATTTTACCTTTTATAAATCTCTAGATATACGGTAATAATTTTTTACTATGTGTGGGTACCACGCTAATTATTCTAGCCAATTTTTCACAATTTTTCGTATTTGAACAAAATTTTAAGGTGCCTCCTGTTACAGTTAAAAAGTAACATGATGATATTTACATTGTAGGTATAGGAAGTGTCACGCCCACGTGAAATGTCAAAGAAATAAGTATACTATTTTCACAAGAGCATATCTGACAATAAACTGTGGATATTCCAGGAAGATCGGCTGGTGTAAGCAGCTATATGTCTTCGACAAGCAAGCAAATAAACAAATAAACATATTTTGTGCTTTAATATCTAGATATGTGTTTTTTTTTTTTTTTTTTTTTTTTTGTTGAAGTTTGGTTGCCTTCTTTACAAATGAGCAGATATTGGCCCGAAATTCATAGTTGTCAGCGTCATAAACATTACAGCAGCAGCTTTTAAAAATAAAACTGAACTGCTCGTTACTAAACAACATACAAACCAACTAAGCAGCCAGTCATGCTAACTTGAAGCAGAGGACAGTTGCCTTATGTTCAGTTACTCCTGATCTGTACTTTTTTCGTTTTTGGTTTCTTCATGTTGTTTCGCTTCGACTTGGTATGATGATGATGATTCTGTTACAATCAACCAACAGGCTTAGTTATGCCGCCGTACGTATTCATGTAAGCCTCAGCGGTAGTTCAAATTTAATACTTATGAAAACATCGTTGAGATTAACTTGCCCAAAAACAACTACAACTAAAACGACTAAAATACTGCAGATTTAAATCAGAGTTGTTTTATTTTATCAAATTTCATATAACCACTCGCCATTAAGTAACAGAATTTTATATATATAGATATTGACAAATGCAATTGATAATTTTTGTTTAAAAATATACACAGCAGATATACAGATATCATATGCACAAGTACATCTAGTCCTTACTTAACATTTTGTCAGCGGCTGCAGCGAAAAATCTTCAAAATTTCTTTGCTTATAAATTTCACATGTTGCGTGTAGCATGAAAGAGTCTTTCCTGTTTTCATTCATATTAATTAAACGAATTAGAAAAACAGTCGATCATTACTAGAAGAGTGTCAATATAATTTATTAAATTCGAAGAGTTTAAAAAACATTGATTTACGGTTCACAGATACTCTTATATACTGAAGAAGTAAATATAATTTATTTTATTTAAAAAATATTTATACAAAATTAGAGCAAATATTAAAATATTATTACGCTTAACTATTTCCCTTATTTCTTTAAGGATATTTAATTTTTGGGGTTCGACTGAAGTTTTTCTCCGGTTATATAATTTCGATTTTTGATCAATGATATTTAATTGGGTTTAGGTCGAGCGAGTTATCTTCGCATTGAAAAATTTTCATTATAATATCGACAAGGAGCTTCTTTCTATATAGTGATTTAAAAATGCTACTAAATTTTAAAACAAAGTTTTTCATTTATTTTTTGTTAATTTTGAGTTCTGTTTCCTTTTTCGCATGAGATTTAAAAAAATTTTTAGATACTACTGATAAAGAGATTAGTCAAAAAGAAAGCAGTTACTGAGTTTTAGAAAATAAAGATTTACTAATATCCAAGAACAAAATTGAATTCTTACAGGAGTTAACAAATGAAAAATGAAGAATAAAATGAAATCTACACCAAAAATTATAGTTATTGGCCACAAAATGCAATTTACATACATCGGTGAGAGAAATAAAAATTAATTAAACAATTTGAACCAGTTAATGATTCAAAATCTATCAGGTTTTCTGAAATTCTGAACCAGCTAACAAGCGACAATAAACATATATTGTAACTGAAATGAAACGTGCTTGACATTAACTCCACTGTAACAACAAATTTAAAAGAATTTTAAAGTCCGTTCTGTAAACACATATCATAAATTATATTATATTACAATTATAAATTATATAAAATTTTAGCCTAGCCTTGATTAAACAATCCACTATTTACAATTAACAATTTCTCGGTTCAATTAGTCAATTAAAATTTTTTTGTTCTTTTAACAAAAGTTATCACTGAATGATACTCAACGATACATTAGTAGGGGACAGCAAAGACGGCACTTATATGCAATTAAGGTACTCTGATAACTAAATTTCTAAGAGTCCATGTCAACTTTAGATATCATCTCCTAAAAAAAACAGCTTAGGAATATGATATTTTAAAGCTTTACTTGGAAGAAGCCGAGGTGACACGCATTATTGCGTATGAGAAACATTGGCAGCACCATATTTGATGTAAATGCCACGAGTAATTTCATCTACAGCAAATACCAACTACCAAAAAATATTTTATAAGCAGGGGAGTTGAATATAAAAGTAAAGTATTAGTTTAGAGTAAAACCTTTTTGAATACTTAGGATCTTGTTATGAGCAGAAAAATTGTTACTCTCGGCTAAGCTTTTGTTCTTCCCTGGCAAACGAGATTAAAGTTTTATTTCTGAAACAAAACATAAACTGCAAAATGCTTCTTCATTTTAATTGCACATCACTGTATTTCAAACAAAACTTTTATCTGGATTAAATATATGTGTAAAATTATATCCGAGAATTGTACATATTTTAACTTTGAATGTCTGATGCCTTAAATAAGCTAATTTAATATTTTTATTTCCGAGATATTATGGAACACAAAAAATTATAAAATTTTTTCACGTTATAATACAAAACATATATTTACGTGCTGTACTTTAAAATATTTGTGCATTTATCATGTTAATATTATCTGCATTTACATTCTGTTTAAATTACTTTAATAAAGCTTTATTTACACCATAGCTTGCCGTTTATTATTGAAATCAGAGTCATTGAAATAATCTATCATGTAAAATTTGGCAAGTAAAAATATTTTGGAATTTTAGATTTCTAACGAGATGACTTGAGTAGATACATATTGTCCACGAAAGGTAATTTTCTAGAGCAATTTCCCTTTTTAACAATTCGAACGTGAATTTTCTTAAAGAAAGTAAAAAGTTTCCAATTTCCAATTTTATACGTAACTGAGCAAGACGAGAAAATGTAAAAAGAGCGCAATCTTGAAAAAGGGTGAAGGTTAATCTTAATACGTCTTAATTCCTTCACATGTATAGCTTTAAAGTGACGAGCTAAATTCTCCATTTAAGACTGAATTTAATATTTCATATCTCAAGAAATAACATTATATCTTTAAAGGAGATTTAACCGGTTTGTTTTCCTTTGTGCACATTCATCTAATAAAATTAAGTAAATGTGTTATTTTTTAATATTTTTTATCTGCACCTGAGCTGTGAAATCAAAGGCATTATAGGAGTTGATTGTACTTAATTTCTTTAAAATGTCTCTTTTCTAACAACAAAAAATATCAGAAAACCTTATAAAATAAAATAAATGAAAGAAGAGACGTATTTAATTAATAGAATTAATAGAGAAGACTTCAAACTCTAGAAAATATTTTAATGCAAAAAACGTTGTAACCATTAGAATTTTTATTTGTTTTAATTTCATTTTGCTACTTAAAGTTTAGATTTTTCTGTTGAAACTTTTCAGTATTCTTAACAATAATCTCTGACCGAGATTGTGATACTCTTCATTCCACTAAACAAATAAAATTCACTCTAGTTGTGTTCTAGGTAATTAGTTTTTTTTAGTTTAATACAATTTTCGAAAACGCTTTTTTATTTAAAGGTTTAACCCACAACTAAAAGATTTAAAATATACTATAAGAGAAAAAACTTGCGTTAAGAAGACATGTCCATTATCTTGTAAAGTCTTAATAATACAGCATCTAAATAAAAGTTTTCCAATAATTATAAATATAATTTTACATTGTTCAATATCAAAATAATCATCCAAGCTCATATTCTATTGAGTGACAACTATTAACGTGATTCATTAAAAAAAACGTACAAACACCTCATGCAAGTGTAATCCAACATTAAATAAATATATTTTACATTAAGATTAATCAAATAATATTTCTTAATTTAAAATAATGTAAAGGGAATAAGGAAACCTTTAAAAATATAACAACTCCACCCGTGCAAAATAAAAAAGCAAACAGACGACTCCTGATTAAAGAAATACGTTTCATTGATGGATGTATGCAAAAACTCGTAGACTTTTTTTAAGACAACAGCAAAAGAATATAAATTAAATGCAGGATGGACCAAGAAATATAAGCAAAAAATAAATTAATAAATAAGATTGGATGTTGTTTGCTTTGTTCATGTGTGCCTGTTTTTATTTAACGATACGTATCTTTTTCTTAAGTTCGTACTTTAGTACAAAGTTTACTTTTTGGACCTTAACGCCAATGCAACTTTGTTAATATTTTTCAAATTAAACAGTTCACGCAGTCATTATAAATACAGAGTTAACTTTCAATACATGGAAATCATAAATACGTCTTAAAGAGCGAAAATGGGAAGAAATAAGTAAACAACATCAGCGAAGTTTAAAAATTTCTTTTAATTTAGCATGAAACCATAAAAGGAGTAGTTCAACGTCTTGAAAACGTTTGGATCTCCAATGTGTTTTATTATCTTATTAATGAAGAACAAAGCAACTTTTGGAAGCTGCTGATTGGAAAATTAAGAACCATCAGTATATGAACTTGTGTGTGACAGTGTTAAGACAACAGGCTTTATATACCGAAGGCCCTTCAGGTTCCTTGTTGTAAAATAAATACCAAAAGTGAATGAAAAAGTTCTTTGTATCTAGAAAGGTGCTACTAGTATAACACTAACCATTTCAAAATCATTTAGTTTAACATCCCTACTTGCTGGGGAGGAATGCTATCTCCTAATATATCTGGCTTAATGAATATTCCATTAAAGAATTAAAAAATAAAACAATTTTTAAAATTTTGCGATTTTACTTTATGATTAAATACATTTTACGTGTTTCTGCACTGTAGTTGTACAAATTATTTTAATTTAGAATCCTGAAATTAACACAAAAAAAAAAACTTAAATTTGCTATATGTATTGAACAACATTTTAAAAATTCTAACGTATTAAATGCAAAATTAATGTCAATTAATAGAACCCAAAATAAGCACTATTGAGGTAACTTTTGTAGTAAAAGTACTATTAAAAATAAATTAAAACCTACAAAAAAAAAGTGACTCCCAAAAGACTTGGTTAATACTTAAAGTAATTCTACATAGGCATAAAAAGACACATACAAACGCTAGATTGACCTGACAATGCATAACGCAATTTTTTAAGTTTTTCTGTTAAAAAGCCCCTTCTTAAAAACTCTTTTGCTACTTTACTAATAAGAACTATAATAATAAAAAAATTACAGACTTTGACTCGCCTTCTAAACTGATTAACTAGGCTCCAGGCAACAAAATGCAGCAATATAAAAATATCAATATATATCATGTAAAAACTTAAAACAAATCACAATTATGATTTAAAATCATTAAAAAAGTAAATATGTACTTGAGTCTGATATATATATATATATAAATTGATTAGATGACACTTATATGCAATCAATAAACTATAAGATCTGGAATTTTTAAACAAACGCAAAGAAGTCATAGAAAAAAAGCTTATTATTACTACTTTCAATAGTTGTTGGGTTTTTGGTAATAATTATGAAATTTTTGCTTGATAAATTGGATATAATTCCCATTCAATCATCTTTGTTATGCCCTTACGGACAGAGCTTATTTATAACATTCACAGTGAAAATAAACGCTACTGACCATAACATGTAAAAACTTTAATCGAATGATATTTGTAATCTAAAAATCATTAAAAAGTAAATATGTCTAAGACAAACTTGATTAAATGAGAATTATATGCATCCACTAAACTACAGGATCCAAAAAATGTTAAACAAACACACAGAAGAAAAAAACTTTTTTAATACTACTTGCGCGAGTAGTAGTTGCTGTGTTTTTATTAAAAATGATTAACCTTAAATATTAACGTTCTTTAGAACTTCATAAATAATTTATTTTGAAACTTAACTAGAGCTTGTGTAATTAAAAGATAAAAAATAAACTTTTTTCTTTGTTTTTTCGATATAATTCTTGTTTAATCGACTTTGTTATGGACTTACTAATCTACAGTTTCCTTAGAAAATCAGAGCAAAAATTACCGATGATCTATGTTTGAAGTAGTGTAGTGCATCTGTAACGTAAATAAAGAAATTGTCAAATTACTTTTAAAAGGCCTTTAAACGTAAATTGAATCAAAACTGTAACAACACCAGTGGAAGTTTTTTAAACAAGCGTCGTATGCAGACATTTAACATCTTTCCAAAGTCACAAACATGCAGTGGCGGTTGTATTAAAACAAAATATCAACATCACAGACATCAACAGCAGCAGCAACATCAACAAAGGCAACAATAAAAACTTAAACTACATATCAGCAGCATAAAAATAAATCTAAGGCAGCATAACAACAAAATCTCAAGTCATGAAAAATTAATTTACATTAAAAGATAATTTAAAATAATTTACTGAAATCGAGTTGTTAGCTACTAGTATTTCTTTTAACATTCGACTTGTATTCGTTTTTTTTATTTTTATTTGCATTTTTAAATCTATGTTAATTTATTATTTTATTTCTCTTTATTTTGGCGAGAGTGTGTTAAATAATTTTTCTTTACTTATTTGTTTTTTTTTTTTTTTTTTTTTTTTTGTTTAATTTAAAAACATGTAACAAAAATGCAGTTTTTAATTAATTATTTTTGTTTGCAGAAATAACTTAAAAAATAAAATGAAAACAATGTTAAATTCTTACGGACACAATTTTTATTTATTTCGTGTGGACTTTTATTTGGTTTAAAAATGTTTGGTATAATGATGGTACGATTAACTGAAACATATACAGCTAAATGCTGCAAATAGATGTATGTATGTTCAATAAAACATATCTATGTACATGAAATTTCTGTAGCAAATTCTACGGTCATTTTTCTATAGCAAATTCTACTGTCATTTTTCTGATGATGATAAACGCTTATCAGCTGTCATGCCGAAAAGAAATACATTCACATCTCATGAACTATACCGTCATACATGCAAAAAATATATTTGAATTTAAAAGAAGAGAATCTAATACAACGTCTGCAGTTAATAAACTTATTAAAAAAGGTTTGTGCATGTAGCTTAGAGAAACCTAAGCACTGGTTAACCATAGATTATATTTTCTGGTACTATAAATAACATGATTAAGGCCAAACGCCTCAACGTATAAATAATGCATAAATTTAAACTGTTTAAACATTTAATTTATAAAAATTCAGAATTATAGTTTATTCCTTATTTATTTATTTATTTATTATTTAGTTATTAATATACATAAATACAAAAATTTCTTTAATAATAATTTACGTTCATTGCCCTTGATTTCACAAATGACATTCTTATGAATGAAATGTATTACTGTAGGGAACGCACGTAAGCCAGTATTGTATGTGGAAACTAACAACTCCTAACTTAAAGAAATTTTTCCTCAAAGTATATATATTTTTATATGTAGTAGTAAATAAAAAGTAGTAGTTGGATGAAACCTTAGTATATAAAGCAATATTAAAGTTGTGATTAAAGCTTTCCCAACAGACAATTGTTTTTAAATTACAATGATCACACTCAGTGTGCTCGAGTAAATTAAATAATAATTTAACAAGTAAATTAAAATAAAATTTAATAAAAATTTTTCCAAGTGTAAAATTTTGAAAATTACAGTAAAAGCTTTTATACATACAGATATGCTTTAAGATATTTAAGTTTTACATATACAAAGCTACGAAAAGTTTCCATATGGTGTTCTCATTTTAACTAGTGGACTACTAACGGCAACATTAAAATCCTTTCTGAAGGAGATGGTGCGCATGTCACACGTGTTGGATATTTTATATAATGATTGATCTACTTAGGGGTGGGTGACAGTATCATGTAGATAGACTTACTAATGGGTGAATCAAACAACCCCCTAACAATTTCTGGGATATAAATAGTATTTTGTATATGTTTATCATATACAGCAGCAATAACAACAACTAACAATAATAATAATGCTTCTCATTGCGTTTGTTGTATTTTTTGTAGCGTATGTATAGAATATGTTTCCAGAAAATGTATGTGTTAATGTATCCATCATGTTGTGCTTATAAATAGACGAGTTTTATAAGCGTAACAGAAGTACTACTCGTACTCCACCCTATGGGGATTTCACTGCTGTTTTTTTATGTTATGGGAAACATTTTAGAAAAAAAAAGTTAAAATGTAAAATCTTGTTTAAAAAATCTTTAAAGAACTTGTTTGTTTAAATAATAAAGAAAGGTTTCTTTCAATTAAATTAAACAAATTGTTGCTTTTTATTCGTGTGTGTGTTTTCTATTTTAAAGGTTCTGTTTCCTTCATTTTTTAAGATAAAATGAGGAAGAAGAAAGAGTGCTACGGCTTTGACTTACATTTGATATTTTTTGTTGATGCTGTTGATGCTGTTTTCTTGTTTTTAACAGTTTTTGATAACTTTTCACCTTGACATTTGTTGACTTATTTGACAGATCTGTCTACATGTATTCATGTTTAGATGAATGTTTAGTTTTGCAGTCTTGTGTATGGTTTTCGACTTTATTTTTTGTTGTGTTGTTTTAAGCATTTGTGAAACAGTTTTATTGTAATTAATACATTTTTACAACAAAACCTGGCAGCTGTTTAAATGTCACATTAAAAAAAATCGATATTTCATGCAAGGTTCTTTGTTCTGATAGATTTCTTTTATCTTTATTTAAGTTTTTACCAACATAGTTAGAAAGGCACATAACTCTTTTTATTTGATTTAATTTTCAAGGTTAATTCATAGTTGAAATTTAAATTTTGCACAGTTTTCTTTCTTTTTGTATTCGCTTTAAACTTAAACATCCTTTAACGGTAAAAAATCAAATATTCCATACCTGTTGCTGTAAATTTTATTGCCAAGGTGTACTTGTTTACTGATCTTCTTTGCAAATTTCTATGCAAATCTAAGACAAATCAAAGAAAAGAAAAAGCCTATTTTAATTTAAAACCATTATTGACCCTGCTGTGTGTCCATGGCGAATCCTTTCCCAACATTATGCGTGTAAACAATGTGAAAATCACTTGTACGCCTTTTGTTTAGTCACATTGAATACTAATGATTTTAACTCGTCTCTTTACGTTTAAATCACATTAACTGGCATGTTAACTGGTTTTACTTTACATTTTGGTACTGTTTCTTGTACATCGATATGCGTAAGACTCTTTTATTTGTTGCAGATAATTACTTTTTTGACTTTAATTTGGTACCGTGTCTTTTCGATTTTTAATTGTCACAGCGAGCTAATGTGTTCGTTTAGTTGGTTTTTATTTAATCAAGGTAACGTCTTCTTGCATTGTTAAAGTTAGGTTGATTAAGGCAGTTTTTGCTTGTGCTATTTTAATGGAATAAGTTGCAAACAAAATTGTAAAATGGTAGATTATGAGTAATTATTTTATTGAACATTTTTTGTGAAGAAAATAAATGCAAGAACATTTGTAATCAACAGAAAAAAAATATAACTGCTAAAATTTTCATGAGTATAGAAGATATGAAACTACTTATTTAAAATAGAATTAAAAGTAGAATTAATAACAATAATAATAATAATAATAATAATAATAATAATAATAATAATAATAATAATAATAATAATAATAAAAATAATAATAATAATAATAATAATAATAATAATAATAATAATAATAATAATACTAACAACAACAACAACAATAATAATAATAATAATAATAATAATAATAATAATAATAATAATAATAATAATAATAATAATAATAATAATAATAATAATAATGATAATATTACCAATAATATAAATAATATGTATAATTAAAATAATAATGGAATTTATAAATGTATAAGAATCATATTATTTGTCACCGATGCTAGCGCCACAAGAAAGTATATTGGTTACAAAACGGAGCTATAACGAGCTATGCAAAATTTAACTTTTAAGCTTTATTTAGAAATTACATATATTTTAAAGCACAAAGTGTTTTTTTTTGTTTACTAGTTTTTATTTTTCATTTTTATTTTTAATGTGTCACTACAGAATAACCACTGGCTGGCATCATCAGAAAAAAAAATATTACATTTAATGCCTAAAAATAAAAATAAGAAAGGTTATTAAGCTTCAATAATTAAAATTTTAAACTTAAATAATAATAAGCTAAAGAAGATAGAATGCTCAAATTTTTAAGATAGTGACATTTAAAGCTATAGCTGATTACTTAACCGTAAGATTCAATAATTAAAGTTATTAAATAATCAAACCTTAAAATAAAGAACATTAATCCTTCTAAGTAATGTTGTACCTTTATTATAACAAGTATTATGATTTATATAACATTACAAACGGTTATTATTAGTTAATAAATGTGTGTGTGTAAGCATTGAAATTTTATACGTATGTTTATGTTAAAATGTTTGAATTTTTTGTCTTTGTTTTTAAAAAAAATTTTTCAAATGAATAATTAATTGTATTCAAAAATACACAATTTAAATAATTTCCTGTTTCCTGAAAATGCCACCCAACGATGCGGCGAAATATTAAAAAAAGAAATAAAAAAATATATTTTTATTTTAAATGTGTTCAATAAAAATAGAAAATTTTCTTACCTTGTTCGAGTATTTTCCCAACTTTAAAAGATCCCAAACATTTTTTAAGGCAATTGAGTGTTAAGTGTATGTACATATTAAACACATTAAATTCTTAATTATATATTAAAATTAGCAACTCAGATACATTTTTGTATATAAATTAGTTTAAAACATGACATGTTGAATAAACCTCTTCTCAACATTTAAGATTATATACATTGACCAAAACTATTGTGTTACTCTTTGTAACAATTGTAAACTAAACGAAGTACGGTGTTATCGACCCACCCAGCTTGAAATTATGCGGAAAATCAGTTTTGCAGGATATTTTGCACACATACTTTCTTATAAGAATTTTTCTAATTTGTGTTTACTCTTGACATACAGATGGCGCAGCAGATGCTGTATTTATTTTGTACTCTCTTAAAATAACCATCAAGTTAAACTTTGTTTAAATTTAAGCTAAAGAAACGTTTAAAAAACAACACTACTTTTAAATGTTAATTTTGACGGTGACCTTGATGATTAATTAAACATAATTAATTAAACACATAAAGTTGAACACTTGTCTCCATGGCAGAAGAATCAATAAGAATGCAATGCTGCGAACTGTTGGGATCTTACTTGTTTGATAAGAAGTTATTAACCCTTAAATGCACGATTTTTTATTTTAAATTAAAAAAATCTTTTCATATAGAAATCTAATCGTAGATTACCTAAATATAAAAAAACACCTAGTTGATAGTTTTAAGAATTTATTTTGAAATAAAATGTATATAGACTTTTGGCAACAATATTCGTTTATGACTAAAGCTACTTGAACGAAAGCAACGAGTTAGATATTGTAATCATAAAAAATGAATTTTATTTATGAAAGAAATAATGCAAAGCAATTGCGATCTTCAGTATGGCGTAAAGCTATCTTGCATTTGATGCACTCAGTTCTTGAAAATCCTTAGAATTCTGTTAGCTTGCACCTATTTTTTGAACCACATCTATGATTTTGTTTTTTCTTTGCTGTCTCGAAATGTCAAAAAGCGGTTTACATATCCAAAAAAATGTAAAAAATATTTATCCCAGCAAACTATATGAATTAGAAACGAAACTTTATTAGCTCATTTCTCAGAGCTTTCACGCTCATCAAAAGTACAAAAAACAATCATTTGCCATTCGAAAATCAGCAGAAATGAGGCTTTTTTCTACTAAAAAGCCGGGTCACATAGAATCTGTCATACTTTAAACTTTTCATATTCAACTTGTAAGTCAGTTAAAATACATGTTTTCTTACTTGCCCGTCAACGCAAGGTACAAAAGTTGGTCAATTTTTAACTTTTGACTTACGTTTAATACTCTGACAGCTATTAGTTGCTTCTTCTTTGTTTTGTTTTAACTCTTGAAACACAGCAATTGTGTTCTGTGATATTAATAAAATAATTCTGGTGACAAAAATAAAATACAAATTAAATTAACAAGAGAAATAAAAACCAATTAAAATTTAAAAGTGAATAAAAATAGAGAGCAAGCTTTGATTTAATATTCATCAGCCAAATTAATAGAAGCCGTTCAAATGTTTCCTTGCTTGTACGACAAAAGCATGCAAGATTATAGGATAAAATAAAAAAAGAAAAGTATTGGGCAGCTGTAGATGCTGCAACAAGCACAACAGGTAGGAAATGTGTTTATACATTGAATTGCTTTAAGTTAAATAAATTTTCAGTTGAACATTGTCAAAGCCGATGGTGATCGCTACGTGATAGGTATGTCCGAGAAATTGTCTCAGCGAAGCCGAAGTCTGGTGCTGCTGCAGAGGAGAAAAGAAAGTGGTGCTATATGGATGCTTTGTCAATCCTGCAAAAGCTTGTTGCACCACGCAGTTTAGTTAAAAATTTTGTTTGTGTGAAAAGAAGATAAATAATTTCTGTCTGTGTTTTAAAGTTTACTTCTTAAACATAAAAAGTACACACGATTATTTAAAAGTATGTTTTCGAATATGCAGTGGGCGTCTTCCAACTGCTAAATTTAGTTAATGTCGAAGATTCTGATGATTTTTGTGAAAAGTCCATGTTTTCCAAATACTTCGACTATATCATTAACTTTTGCAGAAAGTGCCAATGCTTCGACAGAGGAAGAATTACCTCGCAGCAGCTCCACTCGAATAGAAAAGCGGCGCAAAATTCAAGAAAAAGCACCTTTGCGGTGCTTTCACCAAGTTGATTGCTGCAAAAAAGGATACCTGCGAGAAAAGCCGAAATGCGGATTTTTTAAAGTATTTGATTCCTACTTGCTCAAGCACTCAGAGAAGGAGCAGAATCGTCTAAGAATATAACTTTTAAATTTAGTATATAAAAGAAATTAATTTTATTTTATATAGTCCTTTTTACTTAAATAAGTGTAAATGAATTTTTTGTATCTAGTTATGAATTGAATTTTTTTTTTGTTTGTTTATTTTATTTTTATCATTTGAATATAAGTTTATTACTTTTATTAAGCAATTATAATCTACAATTAGTTGTTAAAATTATTCTTAAGTTTGTTTATTCTTTAGTTGATAGACTATTTTTAACCTAATCACTTAACTAGCCGATAAATATATTCTTTAAGATTAAGGTCAAGACACCTTCTGCACCTCCTATGCCATTGCCCATCCCTTACACGAAGAAGATTTAGAATTCTGGGCTTTTATTTTTACAAGACTCTTACGGAGCTATTATCTCACTCTATAGGGGACATACCGAAGTTCATCTGGGAATATTCATGGTTCTCAATTGAGTAGGGGGAGTCGCGCCGCCTTCCTTGTTGTATCACAACGGGACATACAGTTATGCTCAAGTGAGCTTCGTCGGTAGAGGCTGCCACTCCTAAAAAACTAGCTAAGGTCAAGACATTTTATTTGAAAGAATACTTTTCTTTTGGCACCATAGTAAGTATTCTTTTTAATCAAGTTTTGAAAATTTAACTTATAAGTTAATTTTAGCTCTAACTCAGCCAGGTTACTAACTAAATCCCTAAACTAGGAAACAAAGCGAGTACCTGCATTATTGATTCCCCTAAATTCAAAGGAACACGTTTTGCTTATTGAAATGAAGTTACAGAGTTTGAGGTCTCTGTTCACAGTGTATGAAAACGTAATCTTATTGCTTTTGCTATTCTGGAATTTTTCGTTTTTTGAGATGTTTAAAGTTAACAATGAAGCAAGTGCAAAATATGAAAACTTTTAATTTAAGGGTGGACCAATACTTACGAGTCTTTTAATAACTTTTATATGCTTTAATACAGCAATAGCCAGCCAATTTAAAATTAAGTATGTTTAATGTGAAATATAAGAAGAAATACAAAAAATTAGAAATAAAACAAAAAATAAATGGTGTTCCTAAATTGTCATGATTTTAAAGTATATGGCTTTAGTTTTAAACCCAGTGTAAACAATAAACTTAATAATTTAAGGGTAAAAGGGTGTGATTTTGTGTAATTTGGCCTTATAGAATAATAACAAATTAAGAAAAATTAAAATTAAATTACAGGTGTCCTTCTATAAACGAGATTTTCGAATACATTGTCATATATTTTTGACGAAAGATAATAAATTTATTGCAACACCGTTGGACACGCAATTATAAAAATATAACGTTTTTGTCACAGGACCTCAATCAAATTTCCTCAAAGTACAGTGTTCGCAGTAACAAGTTTAAAATATTAATCTAAATATTAAGGGAAAACCCATACGTGGTACGGAACTCTTCGCGTGCGACTCCAACTTGCACTTGGCGCATTTAATTTCATATCTAGTCCAACACCGTTCCTAATATTGTTTAATAATTCCCCTGCAGAATTGTAAAATCTTGCTTCAGTTTTGGATCTATTCTACATCGTTCCACTGGTGTCTATAATTAATTTTCCTAGGTATCTTAGGTAAAACGGAGCTCAATGTTTTCGTGTTCCATGGCTAATGATGGTTCTGCAATTAACAGTGTATTGATTCAATTTATATCACAATTTTCCATAATTTGCAATAAAACAATATTTTTCTTATAAAAATTGTAATTTCAATATATTTTGACAACTATATATTTTTTGTCTACATCGTTTTAATAGGAAAACTGTTTAATTTAAGGACCCTTTTTTGGTTATTTTCCTTAAAGCATTACTTTTCAAACACTTTCTTTTAAAAAGTAAAACTTTGATTTTTTTTTAATTTACAGCACTTTTTAATAATAAAAACTTAAAAAAACTTAAAGGAAACTCAAAGCATAAATATTAAAAAACTTGTTGTTAAAAATAAATTTAAATATTTTTTGAGTGATTTCGAAGTAGATTTCTATTGTAAAACATCATCAACTAATTCACTATTAGGTTCATATAAGCTGGATAACTTTTTTAATTACTGCATCACTGAAAATAAAATAAAGTAAGTTGCTTCTTCTGTGGAAAGTCAACTGTCGTAAAGAAACCAAACCAGAAGTTTGTATGCCAAGAATTAAAAAGCAAGAGTCATTGTTGTATTAGAAAGACATTACGGGCATGTGCTTTGTTGGTGTTACTAAAATTCTGTTCAATACTTTCAATAATTTAATAATAATAATTTAAATTAAAATAACTGTTTAGTGCTTCATGTATTTCAGACACATATAAGCCGTTAGATTTTAGAAGTATTTTTTTTTTAAATATAAAAAATAACTCAACTAATATTTTGTCTCAAAACAAAATTTAATTGAACTAAAGAAAATTTTAGCTAAGAATAAACTTAATTTGTAAATACATGCACTTTGTGGAGCACAAATTCAAATTCAATGTTCTTTAAATCGACTTTAAGCTCAGTAATATCTCTTGAAGGAATAAATATTTAAAATAACACTTTCGTTTCTTAAAAATTCGCAAGTGTTAAATTATAAAAAATCTAACAAAATGTTAAAGGTCAGTTTAAATAAGAAGACAATGTTTTGTTTTTATACAAATCTGAGTTTAAATTTTTCTTTTTCTTTAAAGAACACAGTCAAAACAAGTATCGGTGAAATATATAAATCTATTTCTGTATTTACAAATTTAAATACCCACCATACGCAGATATATTTTATCTAAAATAAAATTGAATTCCCATATAAATTTATTCTAAATTTAGTTTTTATGCTTAAAGTTAAACATTAAAGCTTAGAAACATTTAAAAAATTACACATAAATAAGTCAAAGGGACACATCATAAAGCATTTTGTGATATCATAAATCTACAAGACCTGGCGGTTAGCAGGCGCATTACCATATTAATGTGACTCGTTAGTGTTTACCAACACGGCCAAATAGTGCGATAGCATGCTTTGATAATAGTATGTGTGCTGTTCACGTATGAACATTTGGAGCATATTTTGTTTATAAGCAGCAATACTATGTCTAGAAATGGGTAACGATGTCATGAGTTTAGTTTCTTAAGTTGTTTAATAATATAAACAAATGCGTAGATGGCTACTACTACCACCACATTGCTTTTCATTAGCAGGGACGGGAAGTTTTGTTTGCTTGTATTAGTCACCCAATACGTTTAAAAAATGTTCCTTTTGTAATAAGTAAATACATTGCAAGGTACAAAATGTAAAAATATACTTTTGTTTAAGTACTTTCCTTTTGGTAAAGCATAACTCCTTGTAAAAAATGTATTAAAAATATAAACTTTATGTAAAAAAATACTTTTAAAACATAAGTCACACAGGACAAATTATTTTTACGAAAAATAAAAGTTTTGAAATTAAACCCATAAAATGGTTTTTTGAATGATAATAAGGAAATTTGAATTTTATTAAATGACCTTAAGAAAGTAGGTTTTGCAAAAGATGTTTCAGCGGGGCGATAGATAGATTATTTCTATAAAAATAATTTGTATGAATGCTTATTTTAACAGGTTGTTCAGCTGTACAATAAATTATTGTTGATTGTTTAATGTTGAAAGTTTGGTTTTACATCCCTGTTAGCAGCTTATTTTGTATAAGCTGTGGTCTGCTTTTTTAATTTCCGCTGTACAGATGCTTATCATCATAACCGGAGAAATTCCAACGAAATAGTAAGCTGAGTAACCAACTTGTAAGTTAAAAAATTTGTACGCAGAAGTAACATTTGTAGCAGTATTTAAGTTTAGCATTCTCATAACTCATTCAGTTATTCCACTTCTTTATGTGAACACATAGACATTATTTCTTTGTTTTATTTTAGTGGTTGCTTAAGCTTGAAATAATCATCAACTAACTTGTTAAAGTGGCAGAGTCAGTTGTGAGTAGATAGATGGTTGGTTAATGTGTCTGTTGTCTACTTCGGTATATTACGCCGCTTACAATAAACTCGCTAAGCAACCGATGAGCCAAAAACAATTCGTTGTAGTTTTGAGTTAAAACAAATAAAAATTAATTGCTTTTTCTAAATTTAATAAATAATCACAATGAAAATGATAATCAAAATAAGAATTCCAAATTAAAATAATTATCAGCAGCAGCAAACGCCGACATAAGAAGGGAATATTAAATATTTACTTTGTTAAAATTTTTTTTTTTTTTTTTTTTTTTTTTTTTTTTTTGTAAAAGAGAAGTAGCACTTCAGGCAATAATGCCTATTTAGTTATTTTTGTAACCGTGCTACATTCTTTAGGAAAGGGATAGATGAGAGATAAGACAGGTGGTGAAAAGAGAAAGATAGATATAGCCAATTTATTAGTTATTTTACTTCGCCGGCGAATATGCTATTAAGAAGTACCGACGAAGGAGGCTGCATGTTTAATGTTAATTCTGAATATGTATTTATACCATTAAACAGAAAAAAACATTTTTTATTTTTGGTTGCCGCAGGGGTTGAACCCTGGTCAACCAGGTTTGTAGCCAACGTGTTTACCACTTAGACTACAGCAGCCTCTTTGTATTCAAAGGGGCTAAACACACGATTACGATCACCTTTGTAGAGGTGTTGTTGAATAGATTTAAATTACAAAGAGTGTTCAGAATATGTTTGGAAAATAGAAATAAGTTTGAAAGTTTTTTTAATTTATAAGCAAAATAAGATATTTATGTATAACGGAATTTTAAATGTGCACTTAATACGACTCTAACTTTCTGTACATTAAGTACACTGGAATTTCTTTTCTAGACAAACTCCATACAATAATCTTGGTTAATATAGGTTTCGTGATTAGTCTACATAAATCTGTGTGCTGTAAGATATTGATTCTGAAAGATAGTTATAATCCAGGTTGGGGAATATAGTGTTGTTATCCTCAGAATACATTAAAAAGTGTTCGAAGTTATGTAAATAGTCAGGTGTGAATTGTTTAATTTAAAAAAATGGCCTAAAATAAGACTTAAGTAAGATTTTCCCTCATGTAGTTTTACAAAAAGGTTTCCATTATTCGTTTTACTGGTCACTTGAACTTATTCTTGATATTATCTTAGTGCGTTTCTGTAGTATTTCTTCACTTGTATAGTACTACCTAAAAAGGCCGAAATCCATAAGGGTTATTTTATATTCTTTTTAATTTTAAACCAAATCTTGTTAAGAAATCGCTCCGCATTTTACCCATCGAGTTTGTTAAGAATATCGACGATTTATTTTTTTATATTTCCTGCTTAATGAAATTTTATTTGTATCAGTTCCTTCTGCATTCCTGTCGAATTTGTTTTTCAGTTTCTTGTTAAATTTTATTGAGAAGCTCTTTTGTTTGTAGTGTGAGTAACTTATATCCTTTTATGTTCTACATACAATGTAAAAGATAAATGTTTGTAATAAAAATTCTACTTTTCAAACAGTTTATTGTTTTGCAAACAGTTTTGAATGTTTTAATGCAGAGCTGCATTTAAAATTGTATTAAATTGTGCAAAGTTGATTATAAAGTTAAAAAAATGATATTAAGGAGAATCGACTACTTCACTAGAACTTTTTAAAATGTTAAGAACTTCGTAATACTAGTATGGTTAATTTCAATTCTTGAACTATTGAACCGATTCCAATATTCAATTCAAATAATTTACATGTACATCTGTAAAAAAATTTTTAAAGTAATAAATTTTTCATCGAAATCTATTGTATAGTGAAAAAATAAATTGAACATTATAGTGTTACACTACAGTGTTACATGACACTATAGTCTTACTAGTGGACTAGTCTGTGGGATTTCAAGCAAATATTTTTCAAACTTTTTTTTATCAGCTTTCAAAAGCAGTCTTTTGCGTAAAAACTAATTTTGTTGATATTGTCTCTTGCTAACATTTAGACATAATTCTCTTAGATATAGACGATAGTGTAAAATTTTGACATTTATGTATAAAATGCCATTATTACAGTTTCAAGCTTAACCAAAAATGTATACCCTGTATTTGGAATTACTAATTAAATTAAACAGTAATTAAGTTAACTATTTGTTGTGCTAAGAGGAGTATAATTTTGATTCAGGTATTTCTTAGAATCTATTGATATAAACAACAGGGTTTCATCGCTGAAAAAAAAAAAATTGAATGCATTAACCGTTCAAAGTTCAAATTAATTATTCTTGCAATGGAGTCTCTCAAATTTTTAAAACTTTTTTATATTTTGCTAAATAACAGCGACTTCCTTTATTTTATTTTAAAATTTGCATAGTTAAGATTAATTGTATAATTTATGAACTTTTACTTTCTTTTCAAAGATAGATAATCATAGGCGAAGATAGGTCTTTCTGCGGAGTGCTAAGCTACCCAGGAAAAATGTTGCATTTTACACATGGCATAATTTTTCAAAAAATCTAATCAAGCTCACGAAGAAAATTCTGGTTCATACACTCGATTTCAACTGGTGCAACTTACAAAATTATATACATTTTTCGGCAGGCAGCAGTGCTCTCACAGCCCACTTGGGTACTACTGTCACTTAGGAGTCTTTATACAGATTCCTCCTCCAACTCTCGTCTCTCTATTTAAACTATCCATATAGACAGAGGTTGCACAAGAATAAGAATTGTGATCCTACGTCAACCGAAAAGAAGGAGGGTTCCGGGATGCACTAATCAATGCCATCAAGATTGCGTAATCCCCAGATATTAGCATGTTCCCATAACCTGTGGTTCCGTTCACCTAAGACATTTTATCTAACTGCAGGTATACGAGAAACCAATTGATGGTTAAAAGTACCTTCGTAGACCTAGTATCATCCCTCATGCAAACCGCAATAATGCGCAGTAACCTCTTTGAGTTTCAGATGTCCGCAAAAGTATCTAGCACTTTCCACCAGATACGAACTCTGAAGATGTCGGTCTGATAACCGCCTTGAACAACTAATTCACATAACCTTGATTGATTTCGCAGGCCTTGTCTATGTTTTTCCTGTATATTGAATTTCGAACACAATTTTCTATCTACGACAATGCCTGAATATTTCACACTATCAATAAGTAAGTAATTTCACATTAAAGCTAGGCCATCTAAATTAAGGGAATTTATATTTTTGAAAAAATACAAACTAGCTTTTGTTCAGACTTTTACTCAATTCACTCTACTCCTCCCTGGCGCAGATCATCTTGGGTGCCGTGTCTATCTTTAGAGATACGGTACACATGTATTTCTACCGCTGCCACTGCCACATCATTCACGTAGGTGCTACATTCTAAAGCAGCGAAGACAAAATTTCACCTTGTTTACCTTAATCACTGATGACTCTCACCGTGCCACAAATAGACGTTATTCTTTTACATTTCAGCAAGCATCTTTAGAACCTGATGATCGATTTATCAAGCTCCAGCTTCATGAAGGCTAATATGGTTTAATTTCTTTACTCTAGCGATTTTTCTACTAAACTACGAGCGAGTGTAAAGGTTTTTTAACTGACCTATCCTTTGTATAAGCATGTTAAGAAGGTTCCTATCAACTGTAATTCAAATTCAACCACGATAAATCTTTCTAATACTTTGAGCAGAAAAGATGTTAGGCTTATTGGTTAAAAATCTTTTGCTCCCGTATTCAATGCCTTCCCATATTTGGGTATAAGGATCACGTTGCACATTGTTCATTGGTTCAGAATATAGGATCAAGAGAGGCAGGCCTTATACAAAGAGTTACCAAATCTAAATTACTCTCAATAACGGCAGTAATTATTACAACCGGGCCTGAATTTAAGCTTTTGACTGCCCAGTGCAACCTATCCGTATCTATGCGTACATATTTTAGTGTACAGGTGACTCCTGCGACTACTGATGGCTTCAATACCTACCACTTGGCTTCAATACCTACCACTGGTAAATTTGCACACAGGATCTTCAATATCCCATGTTCCAAGAATGGTCGTGGAATAATTTAATACACCGGTAAAGATCATCTTGTGATACTATACATTTGTTTTATGTGTCTTACAGCGCCCATGGCGATACCCTTCTTATTACCAATGGAAAGAGAAGGTAGTGATGACAGTCTGGCAGAATTTCCAGTTCTTTATTAAGGACGGTGTATGCTGACAGGCGTAATATCCTGCCTGTTTAATAATATGAAATTCGATTCAAAAACTTTTTTTACTACTCTTAGACTGTTGTGTAACATAAAATTAAAAGCACACTCACCTCTTTTATTGGTATCAGTGCAGCCCCAGATTTGATGGTGCGCATTTGCTTCTATTATTGTTGGTATATGTTTCGCTTTCCCACTTTGGTCATTTTCTTAACCAAGGTGTTGGGTGCAAAATCATTAAGGTGGTACGTGGAAGATATTCATACCGCTCTTGAATCAGATAAAATGAAGATATTTAAGTAACTTTTTGCGAAGATAAGGGATTTTTTTATTATTATTTGAAGTTTTTTAGAAATGGATCTTGGATCAACGGTATATTTTCGCTTTATTTTGCCAAAAGAGAATTGTTGCAGTAGTCGCTACTCAGGTTGATCTGAATCACCTTGACCATCTTGGTCCCAATCATAGACAGAATGAGATCTTTCTGAAGTCTCCGTGTTAGCGGACTCATGTACGTCAGTTTATCTTTTTATATGATTTTGGAAAACCTATATTGACTCAGCATTTGATATCCCTAGCTAAATTGTTAAAAGTTATCATAGGTAGATCAATCTAAAGAGAATAATAGCTAAAGTAGGTGAAGTTCATTGACCTGGTGCTTAACTCTTGCAATCGAGACCAATCTAAATTATATATAATTTTGCATTAAATGTTTCAATTATCTACGTTGTTTACTGTAACAAAAGTACACATATTGCTAACTAATTTCATCAAGCAAATATATTTAGTAAGTTTGTTTCATTATTCAATAATAGCTTAATGCTGAATGTAACACAAGCATTGATGGGGGACATAAAACAGGTTGTTGCAAAGAGGATAAAAAAATAAGTATGCGCAATTTTCTGAAGTTGTTACATAAACCAATTTAAGTTAATTACACTTCTAACGCAAAGCATTATATTTTTACAAAGTAAAAAAAATCTGCAGTGTAAGTTTAACTTTTTTCATAATTTATGAATTTTTCAATTTATTCTGCCGTGATGGTTGGTGTTGATGGTTTTGTTTCATTTTTTTAACCACATAATTTTTAATTGAAATTCGTGTTGTGTGTTTAAAACATGCAAGCCTTTCTTCGTCACTGGTAATGACGACAGAAAGAAGAATTCTTTTAAAGTTTGAAAAAGTAATTAAAACTGAAATAATGAATTCATTAAATTGTTTAGCAGAGTTGTATTCAATATTTCTCTTCCTTTTTAGTTGTCTATCTTCTGCCTGTTTGTTTGTTTGTAATACATTACTGATTGCGTCTTTTTAATTTCGGCGGTTAAATGTGCAATTTTAATAATAAAATAAAACAAATTTTTCTTTTTTTTCTTCTGACTTCTTTATTCGTACAGAAAAGATGTAGTTGTTTGATAGGTGTGTAAAAGGAAAAATTTTCATTATGATAACATTTGCTTGCAATCAAAAAATTAAATAACCAGCCATTTAAATTTAATGAACTTTTTTATTTCTATAGTTTTAGTTATTTGCGGATTTTCTTTGGTGTTTTTCTTTAGCAGCGTTAAATAATTTATATAAAAAAATATCGAATGTTAAGCACTAGATTTTGAAAGTGATTGTTACCAATAAAATAAAATAAGAAAAAAATTTTTAATTTGGAATGAAATACTCTTTTCATATTTTAAGCTTTCGTTTTAAATAATATGTGAAATAATTTCGCAAAACTAAATTTTAGTGTAACCAATAAATGAATCAATAAAATAGTTTTAAAGCCAGAATAAAATTTATAATTGTATAAAATTATTCCGGTGCGCTTTGCTACCCTAAGGGAGACAACGTACCATATTCACTTTTCCAAAACAGCCAGCTATTATAATTGTTCACTTTATATGTAAAGAACTACGCCCAATTTTTCTTTTTAGTCTGTAATTCGCTACACTAAAAAAACTAATACCTACTCTACTTGTGCAAGATTTTACAACTCTAGTCCCACCATGTTGAGGAGGTGGGTATGATACAGACCACAGTAACACTTTGAGTTAATAATCGCTCTAGGATTTTTAAAAGTCCGAATGCAGCAATTTTGCTTGTTGACGCCCCCTGACAAGTGAAAATGGGCTTCTGTGAAAAAATAAATGAGTTAAGCGAATGGATAGTCGGCCGGCTACATTTCCTGCACAAGTTGAACCTTGCTATGTGGTGGTTTTGGGTAATTTCGATTGTTCAGGAATTAATAAATTTAGATCTTCTTCAACAATGTGGCACACGGCTGTAATATTTTTAGTTGAGCCAACCAGACGAACACGCGTTTGTGTCGGCACATTTTGTAACGAGCATGTGACTCAAATTTAAGACCAAATTCTTAGTAGCAGTCTCAGAAGGTCGATTATGTTGGTCAAATTTATCATTTTCGTAGTGGATTTTAATTTTTATAATGCGATTTTCAAGCAACAATTGCCAATGCATCTTCCATAAACAAACTTATTGTCAAAGCTATCATGTTTTTGGTTTTGTTAAAGACTCCTTTAGATATGCGAAAAATTTTATTTAATGATTTTGCGCAAATAATGTTAATCGCAAGCGAAAATAGTATTGGTTGTTCCACTGAAAAATCTTGAAAATCAGTGATATTTCTTACGTTTTCGAGTTTTTCATTTATACTTAAAACATTATTATAACTATTAAATTTTTTGGGTTATAAGTCAAATGTTTGTTGTAAGTTTGCAGACTTGAAAACACTTGGTCTAACAAGTGAGATTATTATGCAAAGCTTACAAACCCAACGGGCCCATTTTATATGAGCGTCTAATAAAATTTTTCGTCATTGAGAAATTTTCTATACCTATATATGCTCTTTGTTGCAAAAATTGTAGAAGATAATCCGAATCCCTTAAAATTATTATTGGGATATTAAAAAGTTATACATTCGCACATATTGTAATTACCAAGTGATGAAAACTTCTTTTATGTTAAATTCGTTTTGCTTGTTTTCGTGAAAATTAACCATAACATAAAAGTAATAATAACAATTACACTAGGGTTTGTTTCTATTCTATTCAAGCCCGCTTACATTTTAAAAATTGCTGCAGATATAATTAAGTGGTACACTAGATTTTCTTTTTATTTGAAAAATCGTATTCATCGATAGTTTCCGATATTAAGGCAGTATTGAAGACCTACTACCTGCAATAAAGCGTTTCTTAAGTGTCTCATTTAGGAGAACATCTTTTATCGTTATTGGGATATTTTATCTGAAATTATTTTGAGATTAATTTTTAGTTGAACTATTTGTGTATATAACCAAACAAGCTATTGTTGGAAATCTTTAGTTCCATTATTTTAATTTCGAAGTTTATAAGTGTTTCAAATAATGTGTTAATTAAAGAAAAAGATAAAAGTTTGGCAACTTTTTGGATCACTAACTGTTTTAACAAAAAACTATTTACATTTTTTCATTATAACGAAGTCAGCAAGTAAGAGTGCTATATCCAGCTTTGCCGAATCTTATATACCCTTCACCATATATTAATAACCGCACGTTTATATATATATACATATATAAATATTGTTTTTGAGGTAAAAATAACTTTCTCAGACTCTCTCTCAACCAACTATTTGGTGAAGTTTTCATGAAAAAAATATTTTGATAAAATTTTAATCGTTTAGTGAGATTGCAATTTTTTGGTTAACTTTGCTATTGCACAATGAAGATATTTGGGGTGAAGTTGAGTTGCTTATGTATCACCTTAGCGTCTGCTCTGTACTCTCCTTCATTAAAGAATCTATTGACATATAATCGTGAAAGGAAAAGCTCCTAGCAAGCTGGACGTTCAGTAAAAGGAATATTCTGAAGGTGTCAACTTCACTTGTACATTTATAATATAAAATATAAAAAATGACTCAATAGTGTAAATGTGTTTTTTTTTGCGAATATGGGGTTTTTTAGAAAACTCTTAAATAGTTGATAGTGGTTAATTATTTTTAGTGCATTTTCAATTTTAAATGAAATTTAAAATTTTTTATTGCAAGTAAAGAATTTCACAAAAAAATTTCATGTAAATAAATATTTTGGTGATATTTTATACGTTTAGTGAAATTAAAATTTTTTGGTAACCTAAAGCTTTTTTTTGAATTTTAAGTTTTTTGTGAAAATTTCAGTTTAATATTTTTGGTGATATATTTTAAATAAAATTTTGCATAAAAACGTCATCGGCTCTTAATGGGTTAAGTATTTTTTTAAAGTTTAAGTATTTTCTAAAAGATCTCTTCAAAACCTTTAAAATGATATCCAAATCTTAAATATTTAAAATAACTAATAAACGAACCTAAACGATCTGCAGACTAGGTAGAATTATTTTTTTTAAGTCTATGAACTTTATAAAGTTAACTATTTATTTGTTGTAGTTTTTAATCCATAGGTGGCAATCACATATTACTTCCAATTAAATATCTCGATTTAACCACGAATCGTAAATTCTTCGTATCTTCAAACTAGTATTAAGTTTTGAATTCATATCAATAGTCTTTATTAAATACATCCACTTAATTTTTCGAATTATTTTATTATTAAAATCCGTAAGATTTGTTTACACTAATTTGCTAATGCGACATAAAAACAACTCTATTTTATATGTTATTTCAATATACTTATAATATACGTTTTTTTCTTCACGAGTTCATTTCGAAATTCGCCTGAAAATTAAGCTGGAGGCTTCTATATTGTTTACTCTTAATATAAGGCTTATATTAAATACTTTTTTCCAGCTAAAGGAATTAAATGGAATCACCGGAAAATTTAAGTCTACGAATATTTTGAAAACAAATTTCAATAAGTCCTTTCGTTTGCAAGTTTTCATGAATAATTTAAGAACTACTCTTAACGTGGGCGTTTAGTTTAAATAAACACTGCTCGGATTATAAGTGAAAATCCTAGCCAAAAGGATATTCTGTTTTGTTATTTCGTGCGTGTGTTTATATTTAAGTTGGCAAACTGCTTTTAGTAAAATATTAGCAAATGCAAAACAAGGAGGTGTTTAATTGATATGACTTTGTTACTCCTTTTCTACAGACATTGTGTAGCTGTGTGTTTAAGCAAAAGTGCATTCAGTGCCAGTCAGTGGTAGTTCATCTTGGCGAAAACCTTTTTTCAGGTAATTTAAGAAGTTCTCTGTTTCTAACCCATGTCTTTACTCGTTGCTGGTGTTTTCAAGACAAAACGAAGGAGTTGCAATTTTTAAACAATTGTTTTGACAAAGGCGTGTTTAATTTTGGGTACTTAAACAGATTACGGTAAAGGATTGACTTTTTATCCTTGACGTTGTCAATAATTTCTTAAATCTACATGAAAATGGAATTTGCAACGTTGTTGTATTGTGCGTGTTTGTTGTTATCTTGCGTCTACCTATATGTAACTGTGTATATGTCTACGAGTGCAAATTGTTGTTTTATTTTTTGTTCGTTTTTCGGCGAAGTAACTTACAATCCGGATGTCATAAACAAGGTCAGTACACAAATGAATTCGCGAAATATGTTGAAACTTAACCCTTGAAATCTTTTCTCGTTAAAGAGATAAACAGCTACAGCAAGGATTTTCGGCAATAAAGAGTTTAAAACGCAATTGATAACTTTTTAACAAGAATTGATTGCAAAAGAGTTACATGAATACGTTTTTTTTAAGCAGATATAATATGTTTCCTAGTATTTGCCATTATAACTTAACGCAACTCTTTCGTCATTTGAAATAAAAAATAATATTTTGAAAAAAATCGTTTACCTGGAAGGGTTATTTAGTGTAATTTTTTTTAATCTTCCGTTAAAGGAAAAATATATATTATTGGTGTATGTTAAAAAAAAAACAATATTTTTTATGATTCAAAGGAAGAATCATAAATCTACAAGCGTGTATAATAAGTATCTATAAGCGATTTTTCAAATAGATATAAAATAGATTCGGAAAGATATTTTTATAATTTGTTTTTCGTTAAGGTTTTTTTTAATTTACAGATTCAAAATTAAGCAAAAAAAGTTTTTATGTAAGAATGTGCGAAAAGTAATAAACAGCCATAGATGAATATTTTAGGTTAAAGTTTTTCTTTAATGCAAAAACCGTACACTTATATTTTCCGTTTAAAATATTTCATAAAATTTGTTGTAAAAGCGTTTCTTGGCAAGCTTTTGTTTTTATTTACTTACTTTATTGTGTTTTTCTTTGCATTTTTAAATTTCTTGTTTATTCATATCATAAATAAATACATCTACGCCCTGTTTTGCTAACGAAGTTTGTTGAGGTTGTCGTTTTTTTATAACTATACTGACTTTTTTAGTAAAATGTCTTCTGGGGAGAGGTTTGGTCTAAAGTTTTAATTGGATTTACTTTTGTTTTCTTCATTTCGCAGTTCTACTGATTAGGTATACAAACAGCGATATATGATAGCAAAAGAAAATTTATTTACAAATGTTCGTATGAACACTATACAATAATTATAAAATTTGTTTCAAAATTGACTGTGTTTGGATAAGATTGAAGAGAGAACCGTTATTAAATCTGTAAAAAAAAAAAAATTTTGTACATTTTCCCAATTTAGAAGCTTGTAATTTAACAAAACAAAATATTAAATTTGTTTATTCTTAATTTTATTAAAACTAAAACAAATTTCTTAAAGCAACAATCGGAGCATTAAAAAGTATACTTTGCCATTTCTCTGCAAAATTAAAGGGATAACCTACACATATAAGCATTTTTTATATATATTTTTAAGGTCTAAATTTAAAAAATCTTTTTATTTAAGTTAAAAATAAAATTTTAATGACATGCCTATGCAGAAGCCCCCCTTTGCCATAGGGTCCGACCGTTCTCAGCTTTACTCAGAAACACTTCTGCTTTACCTCTAAGAAATTTTTTTAAGATACCTTCAGTGGACCATGAGATACCGAATTTTGTCTTAAATAAATCGATATTAAACCACTGTGCAACGCAAGTGTTTCTAATGGATAAACTAATTTGTTAATAAATCTTTGGAATGCTCTGTTGCATATTTACATTTATTAATATTTTTTTTATATTTAATTAATATATAGGGTTATAACAATAAACTAGATTTAACATTATTTTATTATATTTATTTTATTGATTTTTCAGTGTTCCTCAGAAATAAGGGTTGTACAAAAAGATCAGTGAAAAGTGGCATTACTTAATAATACAGTGTAAAGTTCAATTAATAAAAAAATGCTATTAAGGATATTAAGAATATGAGAGATACGACTTAGCTCTAAATCAAGAAATGTTATCATAAATGTTACTGAAAATGATATGTTATTAAAGAGCTTAAAAAATTTGTTTTTATGCAAGTGTCAAATCATGTTGCGAATGAGTTATGAATAAAAATGCAACATATATTGTTTTAAAGAGTGGAGTTCGAGACTACAATAAATGAGTTGAATCACCAGAAATTCTTAGACCATTTTCTAAAAAGAAAAAAAAACGGCATTAGCTGCTAGTTCGACTTAATAATCCTTTTGGTTACGGTCGGAAATGGACTTATAGTATATTACATTAGAATGTCGAATGGTAAAGAATAAAATTGTTGTAATTGAATTCCATTAGAAGACACACGTAAATATTTTATTGGACACAGATCATTAATTAGGTCCTAAATAAAACTTGAAGTTAACAGCAAACGAATATTGTTAAAATAAATATCATTAATTTTTTTCTCTAAATTATCAAAAGTGATATAATGTTTACAAATTATTTTGAGAATTTATGCTCACTTCAATCTTGGTTATTTAGGCTGTAATTTAGCGTGATACTAATTTAAATTTTCAGAATAAGAATTCTAACAAGTTGGTATCAAAAAGTAAGGATTTAAATTTAGATTATTTTTCGATAACAGTAAACTACAACTTATGGGCTAGAAATATACTTTACCGAACTGTCATAATGGCTTCGTCGTAATTACGTAGAAGTACTAATAAAGGGATCTCCCCCTTCATGAAAAAAGGGCTAACAATAAATGTCAAACCATTAGATGAAAAATGACCAATCAATGAATGAATACAGATGTTGGTGTAACCAGCAGATTAAAAACCTTTAATGCCACAATTTTACCCTAAAATTGTGAGTTTGCATGTGCAAAATTCAAAGAAAAAGACAGTAAAATATTTAAGGGAGGATTTGCAAACTAACGCAGCTGTTCGCTTTCTAATTGTTAAATTCTAAAGCTGGACTTAAAATAAAAACGCAAACTAAATTTTAATTTGTTCTCATAAATTACATAAATTTATTAAGTTAACATAAATAAAAGATTAGTGGTTAATAAACAATAATTTAATAATTTGCTTAAGAAATAATTAAATACAAATTATAATAAAAAAGAGCGAAAAGATTTGATTGAAATTAAATTGCGTTTGATTGTATGCTCAAAATAAAAAGAAGACATCAGAAAAACTTTGAAAATCAGTTAGAGGGTGAACTTTTTAGTATCTATTATACATAATGATTACTACCCAGGTCCTGCCGTGGGTAAGCATCATCTCTTTTTGTGTTTTATATTGTTTAATTTTTTCTTTACTTCCCGTTAGCAATGCTGCTTTCCAAACACATAAATTATTGGTTTTGGCAATATGCACAGCGAGTGTTTGATCAACTAAAAAGATTTTTCTTTTAGTGTGTTTCCTTGTTTTTCATTGCATTGCCGTTTGTATGAATTCAGACTGCCAGCGTTGTTTTCAACGTTCGCTAACTCGCTTGTTAGCTTGTGTGTAAATATTGCACTTTTGCGCCTGCGCTCATTATTTTTGCTCTGCAAGTGGCATTTTGTGAGTGTGCATTTCAGTTGAGTCAAGTCAAAACCGAAGACATCATAGGGAGTGACATGTGTTTGTGTGAATGTCCCTCGAATTTGCGTTTGCCATTGAAAATTCAAAATTGAAACCATACGAAAGTTGTGTCGTCTTCGTTGACCATTTGCTTTGAAGGTGTAAATGGTTGAAACCTTACAACTTTCGTGGTCTAGGCCAACTGATACATTGGGTTGGATCCTGCTGGCATAGTTATTTGTTGTTGGTAGTTTGACTGATTAAAATGAGCAGCAGCAGCACTGTAGTGCTGAGAGTCGTTTAGGAAGGGAGGAGCTTGTTGATTAATATGTGCATGTTGAGATGTGGTTTCGTATTGCTGGCCAGCAAAGTGTTCGGGAGAGTGATGATGATTGCGGTGGTATGCTGAAGGAAAGGAAGGTTGTGTTGCTGTGGCCAAATAGGCAGGATATGAAGAGTTACTGCTAGATACAGAATGTTGGTGTGCAGTTGCTACAGATATTGGAGCCTTTGTGGCTTCTAAGGGCATCACTGGATAAACTAACCCCTGTTGATAAAATTCAGGAACTCCATCTAAAGTACGATCTTTCTTGGATTTCATACGACGATTTTGGAACCAGATCTTAATTTGGCGCTCAGTCAAAGCCAAAGCATTGGCAATATCAATTCGACGACGTCTAGTAATGTAGCGATTGAAATGAAATTCTTTCTCCAATTCCAAGGTTTGGTAACGAGTGTACGTTTGTCGAGTGCGTTTTGAGTCTTTGCAGTCTAAAAAAGCAAAACAAAAATTAAAATTTACTTCCTAATTGTTCTTGGAAATTGTAAAATTTACAAGGAACAAATGTTTGTTTCTTTTGAAAAAAATCATTAGTAATAAATGTACAGGTAGCTTAGGTATAAAATGCAAGGGGAAAACTCATAAACGAAAATTTAAGGGAAAATATGAATTTTTGAATAAATGCCTACCTGATATAGGGCTGTCTTCACAATTTGACCAATTGAATTCGTTGCCTGTCAAAATCTGATGATTGATTTCATGTTGCTGAACTGCAGTTTGATTGACATGAGTAATTTGTTTATCGTTTGGCGACAAGGGTGGAGTGCTGATGCCGTCTACTAAAGGTGCAGGAGTGGCTGGTTCAGAAGTGGTGACATATGTGCCGTTTTTAGAATTTTGTGAATGGCTTGAAACTTTAAGAGATTGCGGTGAGTATACATCTAAATAATCGACATCACTGCGATTAGGTGATAAGATGTTTTGCTGGGCGGGTGGTGCATTGGCTGTGATAAAGTCTTGTTCAAAGCAGGGAGGTGTAGGAAGTGAAGTCTGTTCTACTTTGTTTTTAGTTCTGTTGTTGCTGTTAACTTTTTCCAAGGTTGTGTAGTAATAATCGGGAGAGTATTTCAGTTTTTTTATAGGATTTGTGAGTAAGGCGCGCAATTTACTAGGCGGTTCTTCGGCAGGATTACTAACAACTTCTTTTTCTAATTCGCTGGCCTTGCGTTTATTAGAGGGCTTAGGAGGTTCTGGTATTGCCGCTAGAGCGGTGCTAGGTTCTGGTTCACTGATGTTGCTGCAGTTATAATAATTATTGCAAATCTGAGAGCAGCTATTTTCCAAAGTACCAGTGTTATATTGATACATATAGTTAGGATTGTAGGTGGCTGGATTCCAAGTACCGTTGCACTGTTGTTGATGATAATATGAGGCAGCATTTTCGCAGTATGTTGAAGTGTTACTGTAGTTGTACATATTCTGGGTACTGTTGCTTGAAAAGTCGGCATAAAAATTTGTAGCTGCCATGTCGACGAAAAACTAAAATTTTGTGCGATCTATGAAAGCAAATAAATATTTTTCTAAACTAATCTATATACGATGTTATCGCGACGAGGTTTAGACAGCGAATGTTCTACTGTTAACTTTTCAGCAGCTTAATATAGCAAAAATTGTTTAGTACTATTTTGCACAGGAACCTTGTGGCACACGACTTTTTAGCGTTGAATTGTTTTTGCCACTGCCTTTTCGCTGTTTTGCTCGTCATTGCACATAAATATCCTTTGCATGACACTTTGACACATGCTGCGACAGTTAAACACAGATTTCTTTACTGTCAATATTTCTACCCCTTGTGAATTTTTCAGTAAAGAGAGTATTATAAGGGAGAGTGTAAAGTGTAGGTCAGGAAAAATAATGTAGGGGTAACATTTTTATCCGGCAACTAATATAGCTTACACTCTCTTGTGAATATTATCCGTTTTAGATACGATCGATTGGTAAAAATATCCTATTGTGATTACCTGCTGTGCTCTTTATTACCAATATATATTTTTCGTAAGCAAAGCATTATCATCGGGAAATATTCAACGTTAAACTCGAGGTTATCCGCACTCACATTTTAATGCATTTCCCCTGTATGTCAAGGTTTCAACCATTGTCATTAAAGAGCGAGCAATGAGAGTTTAGCTTTGAAACTTTCCGTAGCTATAATTAAGATGCTCTATGGACATAATAAGGAGGTGGCATTGAAAAAGAATTTGTTTTGAAAAAAATTCATGTATCTTGCCTGCGAGCATACGTTTTTACTAATTGCAATAATCATAAATTCATAAAAATTATCGAATAGAAGCTACAATATTATGAAAACAATAGCCGAGAAGAACATTGTTTCGTTAGGCAAAAAATGTAAATCCCTTATTTTTGTTGTCCTTAATAATATGCAATGTTTTCTCTGTCTTTGAAAAAAGGGACATGTCGCTTAGTATGTAGCTTGCATACAAGTATCATTTCTGGAAAATCGCAAGTAGCTAGAGATACGACAAGAACAACAAATATACCAGAACACAATTATTAAAAGTCGTTGTTCGTCATAAAATGCCCGATACTTGCTCGCGCAGTCCTTTTGTTATACAAACAAAAGCCATACGCGTTTATATCGAGTTATTAAAATAAATCAATAAACTGTAAGTTAGATAGTTACAACTAGGGACCCTGCGATGTTTAAACTAAGCAAGGATTGCAACAATATCCACACCTTATGTGAAGTGTGAAAATTTGGTGTCACAAAAGACATATGAAGGTAAGTTTAAAGATTATTGAATAACGAACAGAAGCTAAAATTTTGTTTTATCAAAAATGCATTCAAATGTATGCCTAAAAATTGTAAAATAATCTTATTAACTAAAGTATTATTTTACTTGAGGATGCTCAGCACATAGATATTTGCCTAAAAAATTTTAAGAAAGATGACTTGATTTAGGCGAGTTAAGCTTCTTACGCACACATGTTTTATTGTCCTGCAATATCATACGACTATATTTGACATTGACTTGTTTTTTGAGCTTCCATTACATTTTGTCGATAATTGATTAATTTAGTGACATTTATAATCCTGGCAAGTCAATTGCTCTTAATTGTTTAGTTTTGGTTTCAAGTTTTTCATACTGACACAGATACAAAAATATATTTGTTATTTATTTTACTTTTTTCATTTGGTTTTAGGTTGAATTGAGCCAAATGTTAGTTTTTTTCTTTCATTAACGCAAGGACAGCACTATCGTATCGCCACCACCCACCCTTAACAACTCGCGCGTACGGATACTGAAAAATATTTTAAGGGCTTCTATCTCTTAAAAATGGCATGTGTGCATTACGCTGTGTATGCGTATATGAGTATATTTTACTTTTACTTGTTGTTTTTGTATTGAACTCACATGTGAGTGGTTGCAATTGCACAAAATCCCAAATAGGTCTAAAAAGATGAAACTGTTGCAAATTTATGTCTTTTTTCATTTTGGTTTGACATTTTTACACTGATTTCTTTAATTTATGTTCTCAATATAAAAATTCTAGTGTGTGTTGTTTTTCTATTTTAGTTGAGGGGGGAAATTTTTAAAGTATTGGTAGGCTATGATGTGTTCCTTGGTTATGGATGTTATTATTTGATTAAGAAGTTTCACAAACTATATATTATTTGCAATTAAATTTTTGGATTTACTGAACAAATTATTAGTAACAAAAACTAATTTATGAAGAAACTAATAATCCACATATTCAAAAAGCGTAAATTTAAATATCTAAGGCCGTAAGGTGTTGCTACCTCTTTTGCGCAGGAAGAAAACCGTGCTAAAAACAGCAGATAAAATCCACAAACAATTTTTTTAATTATACTTTGGATCTTTATTACATCAACAAGTTTTTGTCTCTTAAATCAAACAGCTATACTCCTCCAGTCACTACTAAAGAAAAAAATTATTTATCAAAGTTGCTGGTATCATTTAGGATTCATCTCGATTTAGTTCGAAATGCGAACATTTAGGTGCCATTAATTTTATTTTGGTATGAAACAGAGGAGTGCAGCGTAACTGCCTTTTATAGGTTTTAGAATCGGCCAGTTCATTCGTACCAATTTAAACTCATATCTGCCAAATTTGCTTCTCTATGGCTGAGGGTCTATCGAGATGTTGGTCGAGGTATTTTACTTAATCACTTTTCCAAATTATAAATAAGTTCCTTTAAGTATCGAATTGCTCTGCAATAAATGTCGAAGATATGCAATATATATACGGTGTGCACCAAAGAGGACTTCAACTTAAGAAAATTAGTTATTTATGTAAAAAATTATATAAGTTTTTAGGCAATATTAAAACTGTAAGCCTTAGGACCATAACTTTTTAAAACTCTGAAAAAATCCGGTGAAAAGCCGAGAACAATATTTGTATCTTCATTAAATTTAAGACTAACAATTTACGTTCATTTAATATCCATTAACATGTAGCTTTTACTGGGTAACTAAAATGTAATAGGTTACAGGATATTTCTTATTATCTACACTATTACATTATTTACGTGATATAAGACACTGTTGATCACTGTTTCTTAAAACTGTTTGAATACAACAAAAAAAAAAAGCCAAGTATAATTTTTATTCCGCTGGACATTGGTATGAGTGTAACTTGGTAAAATAATATAATTATCTGATATTCTTATGAATCATATCGCAACCAATTTAATTAAAAATTAGAAAATTGATTTAAAATAAAATTTACAAACAGGTGATTGAGGATATCTGCTTGACGTTTGGCGAAGTGGTGCAAAATTCAATTTAGTTATAGCAAAACATGATTATTTTCTAACAATTTTTTTAATTATATTATTGGTTAAACTGGAATTCCAGTCAGATGTTAGTAGCATTTTTTGTTTGAATCTATTCGTTGGCAGGATCGATATATCGACCTGTTTAGGCAATCTTAATTTTAGCAATTTTCTTCTAATAACAATCTATTATTAAGAATGAAAAACAAAAACAATAAAAATTTTTAACATGTAGTAAAAATAACAACAAAATAATATTTATCATATTAAATAAAATCTGTCATTCATATAATAGGTCAAGGTAAATTTTATTGCTTGTTAGAACCAACTTTTTATATTAACACAAAAATATTTAACCGATTAAGGATATACTTTCCACTAAATATAACACCCGTATTCTACCCAGAATGGAGTACAACTCTTATGTATGGACTGATGTGCTAAAAGCAGTATATTTTGGAACAAAGGCTTCGAAACAATGTGAGGTGTACTTTTTTGTTTCATCGCTGCTTAAAGGAAATATATTCTAATGTAAGTAAGGAAATTGTTATTGATCGCCGACATTCGTGTTGCCTAAATTACATCCGTTCGTACACTACGCAGTAAATTGCGCAGTGATAATTCAAGTTTTAGGCTAATGATATTGTAACAAATAATTGAGTAACTCAAGATTTTTGTAAAACTTGTCAAGCACAAGCTATTAAAGTTCTGATGAATTCACTACGTATTCGGCTATAAGTGACAAAATATTTTATTATTTCTTAATTAAGTGATTATTACTCAATCATAATTTAACTAAATGAAACTCACAGAGTAGAAAAAACGATTAACACTTTTTGGCGTACATTTGTGCTGCTATTCGCAGTTGCATTTTTATTTCAAATTTATCTTTGCTTCCAACATAGAAAAATAATTAAGTTGTTAAACCCACATTCAAACAAGCGCCTTCCTTGTACTCGTATCATTTTCGTACCATTATTTTTCCTTAAAACCACCACTATAGTTGTATGAAAATGCTGCAGCATTAATGGAAAATGTGCAACGTTTTTGTTGCGGCATTAATAAATTACCTTGACACATACAACAACTGCTGCTTCGTTGGTACATCCCATTCTAACATTTGGCTGCCGATTTTTACATTTTATCATCAAAATAACTATTCGATTGAGTCTCTTTTTTGGAATTTTTTATTTTCGCTTGTATTAAATGATCGTTTATCTTTTGCATTGGGATTATAATTAACTTAGAGGGAATTGTTTATTTTTCTGTATTTACTGGACATGAATTTTTTAGTTAAACACACATTTTAATGGCACGTGTCACAAAAACAGACAAACGTGTTAATACCTCTGCGAACGGTTATTTGTATTGCAAATTTTGGGTAAAAATTCTAATAAGACTAAGATTGAATTTGGGGAAGAAAAATTATAACTGAAATCCTTTGTCCTAATTTGCAGTCGTAAGCTTAGTATGCTCATACATATATTTTTGTTTCTTTTACTTAAATACTAAAAAATTCTTCCAAAAATATTTATTGGTGTTTTTATATTTTTATTTGTGTGATTAGTGAAATAGAACAAATTCTCACACGTTAAACGGGTACATGCCAATTGATATTTTCATCTTTTGACGAGGCTACATAAATTTACTTCCAAGTACAGCAAATCTTACTCTGATTTATGTTTAAGTCAAAGGTTTATAATTGCTAATTCTGGTACTACTTCTCTATATGAGCATAAATTGCATCGATTATGTTGACAATGTATTAAGTACGTTTCAGTAAATTGTACTCATCTTTATGAAACGTCTAGTAAGTAAAGGAAAACGTTTAGATCATAATATCTAAAATAATTTTTTATTGATGTTAATTAAGGAAAAATACATTGTTATGAAAACTGATATATTATTTCTAACTGAAAGAAAAATGACTTTAAGACTTTTTCTAGCTACGAAATAAGATCAAGTATCGAAAAAAGCGAGCACTTATAGTACTAGCAGATATCACGTTAATAAACTGTCCAGAACACCTAATGTTCTTATTGCTGGATCTGATCACTGAGTAGTGGAAAAATTATTTCTTCAACCAAATATAAATATAAATCCACTATGGTATGTGAATAACTATTTTAATGTCAAATGGTAGTACGCATCTATACATAACATAAAACAGTAACAGGGTAATTTCTGTACGTAAAATATTTTTTGAAAATATTGATGTTCGTGTAGATAGTAATGGACATGAAATACAAAAGATCTATTTTTGGAATTTTCGTATGGCTGTCTGTCCGTCAGTCTGTGTTCGCATCACGCAAAAACTTTTAGATGGATTTGAACAAAATTTTGTGAGGAGCTCCTTCGAAATCTTGTTTCAAGAATACCTTTTTTTATAAAAATATGTCATCGTAGAGAAATTAGAGGTGCAAATGTGAAAGCAGCAAATTTTACCGGCATAATGGTACTAAAACAGTTGTCATCACATTTTATTTTTGTAGATAGAAAACTTTTAACTCTGTTTACAGAACTCTAAAACCAATATTTAAACGCACGTTTTTCTTAATTTTATTTCTTAATTATAATTTTAAGAAAATTGGAAATGACGCGGTCGAAGTCGTGGTCACTGCTAGTCAAATATATTTTTAAAGCTTTCGAAAGTATTAGTAGTATAATGATATATTGATTACATAGAGATTTGCTTCTTGTAGTTACATTACCTTAAGTACATTTTCATTTTAAATTCTCTATAAATATATATTTTTTGTTTAGAAAGTACACAAACCTTATTTATTTTTTTAAGACATAAATAATTAATGCTCTATCAATTGAGCACTCAAAATACACAACTCGAATTTATTTTGTGGAAAATTACATCAGGTTGGTTAGTTGTTGTTTTGAATAAGGCCTAGCATGTATAAAATTCCTGATAGCAGTGGTCGAATAAATAATAACTTAAGTGTGTGAAGGTATAACGATAAAACATTTATTTTAGTTAACTTTAAAAACTAAAATTTAATAATAAATAAATAAACTAAATGTTCTATTAAGGCATATTATCGATTTTTAAAATTTTTTTGTGATACTGTTTTTTTAAACTGTTAAACAAAGAATAATTTTGTATATTATTTTTATTGTAATTTGTTAGCACTTTCGTCTTGTGTGTGCTATACCACAGATTTACGCGTCTTCTTTTAGTTTTTCCTTCTAAGGTGGTAGCTGCGTTCGATGTTATCTCTGTCGTAGTTGATATCTAACGCTTATCTGGCTTTAATTTTAATTTACCTGCAATATGCTTGCCAACACTTTACATCTCTCAGGTTTTTATTTAGTTTAAATAGTTTACAGTTAAATATTCTTTTGTACTTCGAGAGAGGTTTTTGAGTTATTGTGGATCTGAATTAAGTTACTTATTTAATTCGCCCATATTACAACTGCCGTGCAAAGCTATATCGCAATGTTTTCGTCGCAATGCTTCTGTAGCATTTGTCAGAACCAATATGGTCTTGTTATCGTTAACCAACAAACTTTCTTCTGATGCTTCCATCTTAGTTTATGAAAATTGTCAAGTTATATCCTATTCAGTCCTTCACATACTTTTGATATCATCCGCGCATCCTAGAAGGATTTTACCCTTATGCCTTTTTTATAACGTTTGCATTTTCCAAACTCTTTTCCATCAGAATGTTAAAGAATTTGCACGAAAAGTTGTCATCCTGTGTGAATTTTCTTGTAAAAGTGAAATGATTGGAAGGTCATTTTAACACCATAATTTGCGATTGGTAGCGTGTTACTGTTTTTAGCACAATGAGAAAATGCTTACATCTATTTTTTTTAGAACCAGAACTCACAGGATTACTCCTACTTATGGAAAGAGGATGGGGGTAAGTTTTTCTATAATGCGTATTGAGAATTACTGGCCAGTCAGCTACAAAGAGATACGCTTTTGATAACGAAGGTGTTGCGCGTACATAATAATATTTTTCAGGAGCAAGTTCTCTGATTTCATAAGATTTAATTCCATTGTAGTAACGATAAAATAGTGAAAAAATCGTACATTGCTTTAATGCTCCAGTGAGTGAATATGGCTGAGTGCCCTACGGTCACCGATACTCTTCTTCGCCCTCTCCTTCATACGATCGAGCAACTTTAAAGTACCTCCCTCAGATAAGAATTGTATTCCATTTTTGGATTGAAAAAGGTGACATAGCTAGCGAGAAGAACAGATGAATTGAAGCACCAGTTCAGAAAACCTAGGCACATGAGTGAATGGATGTTCCACCGAGCATCGCGTCAAATATTCATGCCACGAACATCGAGAGCTTCTGAATAAACTAAAATTTTATCTTAAATTTTAATTCCTAGTTTACCTAGCAAATACATAGTTGCCAAATCGCTTACATATTGGATCCAAGTATGATGTATGCTAATGTTAGAATAATAAAACAAATTATGTAGGGTACCAAGACGAAGAAAAATAAATGTTAACAAAATTAAAAAAATTAAATTTTTTATCCTAAACTTAACACTGAAAAGTAAACAAAAATTATTTAGGAACCAAAAAAAAGTAATAATAACAATTAAGAAAAATGCAAACAAATTAACATGAAACCTTAAATTAAGAAATAAAAATCATTCTGCAGGGTGAATGTGATTTAGCAAACAATCGGCCTTATATTAAAAATAAAAACGAACTTCAATCAAATAGTTAACACCTAGCAAAAAATTTCAGAAAAGGCAATCAAGTGTGGAATTATGCTTTTTTGCTGGAAGGACTTGCCAACTGGATTACCAACCTAATGATTTTAAAAAGGCGTGAGACTTTTAACATCAATTACTGAGAATTGATTACATGGATTAATGCAGGAAATAATAACAATCACTCGAACTTATTTGAAGGTATTCTTTTTTAACGCAAAAAACTAGATCAATTACTACTTCCTTTATTGTGTTTTGTAAGCGAGTAACACAATTTGGCAATCACAAAAGTAAGTCATTAATGGCAAGTACTTTTTAAGGTATTTTTTTTTTTTTTTTGAGTATTTGTACTTTGCAGCAATTTAAATATTACTTCTGTTTTAGCTATTGAGTATGAGAGTAGTGATCGTAAGCGGGTTATTGTTGCTTATATGTAAACTGCACAGTGGCGCAGAAAAAAAAATTGAAAATAACTCAGCCATTTGTAAAGGCCATTGACCGCAAAGTTTTGCACGCAAGAATGATATTGAGGTGAATCTTTTTTTGTTTGGTAGGAAGTTTTGTCATCTATATTCATTTATATAAAAAAACTAAAAGAATAGAACAAAATTTTTTTATTTGTTGCTGATCTTCGAAAATGTTGAACAATTATGGTAAAAATGGTCCAATTTGAGAAAAGTTAAAATGTTAAATATGCAATAAAACTTTTATAAATTAAGAGATTTAAATAAAATTTTATGTGTTTGTGTAGTTGGTCAACCAAAATCAAGTGGCAAAAAATCTGCCCAACAAAAATCCCAAAATTAGAATTTTTACTCTTTTGCCTATAAAGTCCACATATAAACTGGGTCTCATGAAATACTTTCAGCAACAATTTGGTGTACACATAGCTTTTTTATTGTTGTCTTCTTTTCCGATCTAAACATTGGGATTTTAGAAAATATACAGGCATGTCACAAATTCCGTTCGGCACTGCAATGATTCCGAAGTTATTTTTTCGATCGAAATGGTTTTAGGTTCTATAGATTCCGTTCGGTTTTAGTAAACCGAAGAAAATACAAAATAATTATGTTTGTTAAAAATATGGAAGCATAACAACAAATGTAGCAAAACAAAAAACAGCGGACTTAAATAACAAAAAAAAAAAATTCGAGAAATATTTGTGATTCAGTGCGAATAGCTAAAAACAATTTAAAATAAAAAATATCGCACATATATGTATATCTATAAATTAATAGCAATTTATAAATGCAGTTTTTTAACATATTATTGGATAAATAAAGAAGCTTTTATTATGGTGCTGGAGAAAATATCTAATGATCTTCCAAGCTCGACTATATCATCAGTGCCAGTTCAATTTCGTTTAGATGTTAAAAAATATGTGCAGAGTAAAATTTTTTGTAATTGTTTATTCTTCTTTGTGCCGTTTGTTGTTACTACGGAATTTTTCGGAAAAAAACTAACATATAAAGAATTAAGAAGAAACACCATATTAAAATACATTTAGTTTGGATCAATAGCCTTACCTATTAAAAATGTATTGAATGGTTTTTATGTTAACAAAATGCTCAAAATATCAATTCCACACGTTTTCTATAGAAGGAAAATACGGAATCAATTCCACTTCCAAACGGAATTTTGTTCTGTGACATGGCTATTAAGGTAAAATCAAAATTTCGATGTAAAATAGGTAAAATTGAAGGACCTCTAGCTTCTACATATAGTTAGCTTAAACAAAAATAAAAATTTTTATATATTCTTCAGGAAAATTGTTTGCTATTTAAAAAATTTGATTGGTGGCCGCTTTTAGGCTAAAATACACAAAAATGCAATAATTTTTTTAATTGAAAATAGTAAAATTTGTAAGCCGCTTGCTAACTATGAGAAAAATGTAAATAAAATTGCAGAAAATTGTATTTTGAAAAAACTGGGCCAGGGTATCGAAAAATTAAAAATTTTCATTTTAAAATGCTTATAACTCGATCATTTTTAAACAAAAACATATAGATTAAAGCACCATTTTGTACGTATTGGTAAGCCTTTTTGGACCATGCATATATTTTTTTTTTTTTAAAGTCCTGCGGGTGCGAAGTAACCAACTTTGGCGCCATCCCTGGAAAGTGTATGACACCCAGCTTTAAAATTCAAATGCTCCTCTGCTATGCTCATGTCAATCGGCATAGCCCTTTACAAATGGCTGTGTTATTTCCAAAATATTTTGATTTTGCCCACCTGTGCATTGGTTAATAAAGAAAATTTCGCCGCCAAGATTGAAATACAAGTAAATAGACCATTAAATTTAAAATTATCTTTTTATCACAATAACTGACAGACAACTTTATTGTGCTCAAGATAATTTTGTTTCTAGTTGATACAATTGCTAAGCAACGATAATATTTTGATATTTACATATTTTCTTATTTTTTCTTTTTTAAATATTTGCTTAAAACTATTGCTCATTAAACATATTGCAAGAAAACCGAATGTAACAAAATTTCAATGTAAACATGAATTTTAAACATCCATATAAAAAACAAGGTTTTTTACTAAAAATAATAAATGTTGTAGAATACTTTATTTTGTTATTTATACTTTTAAGCTTATCTGTTCTAATCTCTCCGTTTGTTTTACAGAAACCCTGTAGGAAAGTTTTAGGTAAGTTATGTGACAACTTAATTTGCTGGTTTAGCTTATTTTTGTTTGACTTGTTTCCCTGTCCTGTTTCAGCTAAGGGCATTTTCAAAAAAAAAAAAAAAAATTATTAATTCGATATAAATTCGAGGTGGAAATATATAAGGAAATAAAGAATTTCAAATGCAACTATTTCTAAATTTACAACGAAGATACTGCTGATGATATTTATAATATAATTGCAGTTTTAATTTAAAAGTAATTAGTTGTTATTATTACAGTGGAAATTTTCGGAGTTCAAAATAAGTTTGTAAAATGAGAGACTTTTCTCTTGTATATTTTAATTTAATTTAACCTTCAACGCAATTAAAATAACAAAAAGTCTTATTATCTAACAATTTTTCTCTTTTAGGATCATCTCTCTGATGTTCGGGAAAAAAGACTTTGTGTGTCTTTCCTAAAGCTTCTTCATATGCATCTTTGCATGACATACGATTTCCGCTAGAACCACTAACACATTCCACCGCCTTAAATGTTCCCCTTTTTAATACCCCTGGGGACATTATTCGTTAAATTGCATTTCAGCGTCTTTGATTTTGTCTAATTTTGATACGGAGGCATTGTTCAGTTATTGAATTCCATATCATAACTTTGGTTTTGGGATAGTAGTAGTTTCCGGCAGTCAGTCAGTTTCATGTGTGTCAAATTTGCGTCTTTATAGCTTTTCCAGCTAAAGCACTTGTCAATATGTATGTGTAGCGAAGTATATGACTAACATGAGGCTGGGTATTATTTATTTAATTATAAGAATAGGATTGTATGAATTTTTGTCCAATGAATGAATGTTTTGTAAGACGTACGTTATTGTTTATTATCTTTATTCTCTTAATTCTCTTTATTTAATAAATATAAGACAACAAATCCATATTTTTTGACAAACTAAAGTTTTTCTACTAGAAGAAAACCTAATCAACTCTTGTTCCCTTTCAAATTTTAAAAATACATTAAATTAATGATAATTGTATTGAAAATTTATAAGTTCTTTTACAGATAATATGGAATGCAATTAAAATGAACAACTTTATACGATTTATTAAATTTTTGTAAATACAAAATATTTAATTATTTGATACAAGATAAAATATTCATTATAAGCGGTTTGCATTGAATTTTAATATAACTTTTTATTTTATTTAGTAACGCTTTTGATCCGTTATTTTAAACAAGAAACGAATGTGTAGCACAATTAAAATATCTTGTACATTTAATACAAATGCGATTGAAGATTTATTTTGTTGCATCTCGTTGGAGGCCATTTAGACATAAATTTAAAAATAAAGTGAAATATTTTCGCTGGGAGGGTTATCACTGAAGAACACTTCTGCATTCTCAAATCCAAAATTTTGAAAATAGCTGTCAATATGTACAAGTTAAAATTTCAAAATTTTCAACAGTTCATTTTTCATGTCAGAAGTTTTCACTGGCCTTGTAGTCAGACAACTAGATATCTATTAATGGACCACCTCCATTGCAATCTGAACTGTTGAAAATTAAGTCAATTTTACAAAATATAAACGTTTAATGCAAAACAATATTAGATGGCCTTCACAGTCGTTATTTAATTATTAACTTGGTAACTAAATAGTCAAACATTCATACAAGGTCTTCCTTTCCCCTCTTTGAGAAAAATATCATCCTTTCTGTTCTCGATCTGTGACCTTGTACAAGTACTTCTTTTTCCTTTAATTTACACTAAAGAGCATATTTTTTATTTACAACATATTTTTCCGCCTGATGTCATTGTTTGCAAATATTTTCGTTATTTCCTTAAGTAAAATTATTACTCATCTACATGCTGTTCCATGTTGTTATTCGTTGACACTTTGATGCTACTTTTTATAGGTTCTTTTACAAACAATACTTTCTTCAATGTCATTTGATGTTAGAAATTGAAATTGTCAGATGCATGTTCGTGCGTTTGTATTATAGTAAGAAGGCACTTTTCTTTGATCCTTTTTGTCACACTTATTTTTATTGTTCTGAGCACATTTTAATTTATTTGGGTGTTTTATATTCCTAATGACCTCGTCATAAAGAAGGTTATGTCAATTGATTTTTTTTTATTATGAGGTAAATTATAAGTGCAAGTCACAGGAATATCGTTAACACTGAATCCGTTTTTTTGTGTTCAAAGTGAGTTAAGAGTTAATTTCTTAATCACTTTAAAAACTTTTGGGAATTTTTGTACGTTATATGTACTAGCACATTATATAATCGACTTTAATTGAAAATATTAATTTTAAAAATATTTTTTGCAGATGTGCATGATTTAGATCCACAAAAAAATATTGTAAAAGTTACAACGGGGTTAAGGTTTATAGTAATACATGGGCAAATAATATACGATGGGTGTTCCCATAAAAAAATACAGTTCATCCACGTATTTATAATTTTTTAATATTTGCGCGTAAATTTCAACACTTGTTAGAGGTTTTTTAATTTTCAAATTAAAATAAGTTTTAATCGTGTCATTTGTTTATTTAAGTGAAAGTAACACAAAATTTTCTAGTTATAATTATATTTATATAAATAATAGCATAAGTTAAAAATTAATTTCAATTTCAATCTGAAATCAAGTAAAACCTTAAGGTGCAATGACATTTTTCTGTCTAGTAAATATTAAACTTATCGCAATGGCTTGTGCCTATACAAACACAAAGGCTGTTTATTCTTTTATTTATGAATAAAGTTTTAATTATACAAATAAAACAAAACTGATTAAATTAAAATTATATTTAATAAAATACAGTAAGAACCACTCATAAGCTATGTAAGGGATAGCGACATTACCATATGTTTACTGCTTTAATATTAAAAAATTGTTTGTTGTTAAAATGTAAACATTTTAGAAGGTTAAAGAGTTCCTATTAACATTCAATATATTTAATCAACGCAAATTCCGAACCTTTTAATATTTATCTCCTGTGTATCAGTCTGAGATATAAATCTATTTGTCATTAAATAAAATTCAATGTATTTTCCATTGTTTATAAAGCACAATGTGTGTTTGTTAGTCGGAAAGTTATATATGCCTGCACCAGCAGACCGATCTTGCTAAAATTTTTTATTGTTTGCTATCAGGTATGCGATTGGCAAAATAGAGTATATATATATATATATATATATATATATATATATATATATATATATATATATATATATATATATATATATACATATATATATATATATATATATACATACATATATATACATATATATATATATATATATATATATATATATATATATATATATATATATATATATATATATATATATCATCGTGTTTTTTAAACAGTTTTGTTCGAATATCTCTCTTACTAATAAGCATAATGAGCGAGAAATTATTATCGTGTACCTAAAAACCTACAACAAATGGCGCATATTCAGAAATAATTACTAATTGTTAACTTTTTTATGTACCTGTAAAAATATTCACAGTTGGTTACCTTTAGCAAAAAAAGTTATCAATTAATTAGAGGTAAAGCTGTAACTTAATGCCAACTAACTAATAAATTTACATAACAGCTGATTGATTTTATCTTACAATTTAATTGAGAAGCAAAAAATTGCTGATGTGATAATCTGGTGACCAATTTGCAACAATATTCCTTATTTTTTTGCTTTTTTCATCAATTTTTACCGAAGCCAAAGAACATCCACACAAAAAAGAAATTAACTAGAGATGTGTGTTTGGTAAATAAGTTCAGGACAAATCCAGTTTAGTGAGTTACTCCTATTAAAAACAAATATTTGGGGTGGTAGAGAATTAAAAAATTAGAAACAAATATCAAGTGAAAACATTGGCGCTCGCCCATATTTTCGAGCTAGGGGGCTCTAAAATTTTTAGAGAAGAGTGTAAATATGCACTATATAGTTTAGAAGATAAAAAGGTCAACATGGGCATCATTCAAGAGGTTTTGAAGGGATCTTGCAGAAAATACTAATATTTTTAAAAAATGAGGCCAAGGATATTTTGATTTTTTTTTTTTGTTTAATAAACTATTAAGTAAAATTGTTTGTATGCGTATATGCATAAGAATTTATTGCAATCAAAATATGATAAAAATATTAGATAAATAAATAAATTACAAAATAAGCCAACAACTAAAACCAAAACCGACTTTGCTTACTAATGCTTTCCTAGGTTCTATAATTAATTTTAGAACAAAAAATGTCATCGGCTCGGCTAAGCATTACCTGAAAGATTTCTTTAAAATCTTTTAAATGGTACCCATTTTGACGAGATATTTTTTTAAAATATAGCGCATAGTCGTACTTTTCTACAAAAAGTTCAGAGGCCCATAACTCAGAAAGTATAAGCGAGTACCACTTTTCACTTTTTTTTCTTATTTTTTTCTTGGAATTACTTCACTTGACTACATTACAGCTCAAAATTCTACCAAATAACTTTCTTTTATAACCATAATTTGTATGAAATTTTTAAAGAACAATTTTATTGTTTTAGTTGTTAAATAAGCTTTTTAAATTATTACGTATATTATCGACATGTTACTTTCTCTGCATGACAATGCGCATCTTTTTATATTTTTTATCAGATTGAAGCGGTTGTTGTGTTAGTTATGAATTTTAAATAAGAGCCACATATAACTATATATTAATTATTTTTTTAGTTTCTGGTTAAATCGTTACGAGTTATGATTTTTTTTATTTTTTTTTGCAGCTATTTATGTTGGCAATTTTATTGTAAGATATCTTAATAATATTAAATTTAACTAGATACATTAAAAACTAAAAAAAAAATAAAATAGAGAAGACTATATAACTCCTAACTGACGAAGATCGTCTAAATTTTCACAAAAAAAAAAAAAAAAAAAAATCGAATGAAATTTCTTTAAAATTAGAATGTATCAAGATGTTTCCTATTGGTGAGATATAATTTTATGAAGTATAGGGCATTTCGCGCAAGCCCCATTCGATGTAGTCTTTTTATTAGGAGATTATTTTTAATCTTATCGAGTACATAACTGAAGCTTGTGTAACTACATCTGTTTAATTTTATTGAGTTGATAATTTTCGAAACCATTAGATGAGTATAAGATTATTGAATTTTTTGTAACAATAAAAATTTAAATTAATGCATGTTTTTTAACCTTCAAATCCTACTCCAGTTATCAGGTTTTTAAAAGGAGTCAATTTTAGTCTAAGCATTACCTCAATTTTTCCATAGTTAACGTAATTAGAGAGTTTGCAATTTTTGGCCACTTGACACAAGATTGTTCTGGGTTACAATTTTTAAAGCTGTGTTGACGCTTACATTGAATTTCGTTACAATTTGCTGAGAAGTTTCCTGACCCGGTACCTAACGCTTAACAATTTTATAATTTATAATTTATGGAAATATCCGAAATTGATATTGTAGAAATTGCAAACGGAATGATAAACTTTGATACCTATACCCTTTTCCTCCAGTAGTGAAGCGTATAAAAATATGAGTGAATTTTATTCTGAGTTTTGTCATTATTTTTTTTTTAACGGATGCATCTTTCAAATCAGTGATGTCAAAAAATTTAAATGTTGAGAGTCATAAAAAAGTTGATATTAACATGCTCTTCTTTGTGTTGTGTTTTTCTGTGTTGTTCGAAAGTACCGTGGCACTTCCTTATATCCTCAACGTAATTTCATACTAGTACGAAACATATTGAAATTAGAACCTAAATCTTAAAACAATTTAGAGAAATATAGAAAGTTTTCAGGTTTAAAATATTGCGAAGAGTTTCAAAATTATATCTTAATAGTATGAAAAAGGATATAATTGATCCCTCGGGAGGTAGTCCGTTCACGTGTCCACTTTTTAATTCGGTTTACTCAATAATTGGTCAGCACAAATACAGTGAAGTTAAAGAGGTTATAGAATATAATTTGGGTGAGTATTATTAAAATCTGGTATGTTTGGGTAAAGTAAAATCAGTGTGAAATAGCATCAAACGTATTTCGAATTTTGTTTTTGATAAATAACTTGAATAATAATAAAAAATATATTTATTACTAATTATAGCAGCGCAAAAAGCTTTTGTAGCTAGAGAGGGTGACGGAAAACAGATATTTTTAACGAGAAATGAAAGAAAGCAAGCAAAATATGGAAGAGCACATCGAAGAAAGGAAAGTACTTTATACAAACTAGCTTAAGCTTGATGAGGAGCTGGTAAAACTACAAAGAAAAAAAATTACTTTTAAATTATACTTGTTTTATCGTTTTTTTTTTTATTATTTCTTAAACTGAACTATTGTTTGTTTGCAGAAAGTATTAATGGTATTAGTAAATAAAAAATTTGTAAATTAGTATGTACTAAGTATTAGTTAATATAATTAGAAATTGAGTATTAAATAATTTTATATTACTTAAATATTTTCTATTTAAATTGCTTTTATTTAATAAGTACTCCGCTAAACAATCTTTTATAGTTTTTCCCTAACAGCTAGTATTATAGCTTTCGGTAACTGTAGGCTGCTGAAGTCTTCTATTTTATTAATGGTTTTGTGCTTCCAACCACTGATCGATAATTTTATTCTATTAAAAATTGTATAGGATACAGCACGCTTTTATAACTTTGTTGAAGTTTTTTATATTATTATCAAAACCTTTAAATATTTTTTTGAACTTAGATTTATGGTGGCCAAGTGCGTTCTCTACAAAGTTCTTACCACTATCTAATGGGCATTGCTAAAAAGAAGTTTCATTAATGTCTAAATAGTCTTAATGCCGAACCTTCAATTAAAAATAGGGAATATTTGTTTGCTTTAATTGTGTCTTCAAAGTGCAGGAAACAAATTAAACTAATTTAATACCGCATAGCTAGTTGATTTTTTTATTCCGATATCTTTATCCAACTTTAGCCGCAGCAATATTAATTTGTTTTGTGTTATTTTGATGTGGATTGCCTCCAATTAAATTAAAAGTAAATGGTTCTTAACTGTTTTATAGAAAAGTTGTGCAAAAGAATAAAAGTATATAAGTGTAAATAAAACGATTAGCTGTTTTCCAAATTAACCTAAGTGTCAAATAACCCACCGTGAGCACTTTAGATTTTGTTCATAATTTCAGCTTAATTTGACAGCCCGAACAATCTGTTATTTATAATTTTATATCCATATTTTTAAATTTAATTATCTTAGAATATTTTTTTGTCTGAATTGTAAAAAAATCGACTGACAAAATTTCTCTTTTTGTGGGACATTGGAATATATAACTTAATTGACTGATTTCCATTATCATTAATTATTTTATTTAATCTTTTTTGCACTTGAGACTTTTTGAATCATAATTACATTTAGTGTTACTTAATTTCATCGAAAATAAAGCCTCAAATGAAAGTTATTATATTTCGGCATTGAAACATTATATAAATAAGGATGATATATGTCGTTGAGACAACATTCGGTTGATCCAATACGTTTCGCTACTTTACTGCAGGCCTTTTTAAAGGAAAAAAATTATTAGACCTTAAGTCCGTTGTAGAAATGAAAAAAAAAATGAAAATGGGAAGTACGTCACTTTTTAATATGAAATTAATCGTCATGATTGCACTTTTTTGTGTCTTATAGCAATGGTTGTTACGAACTATTTTTATCAACCTAATAAAAACTACGAGATTAAACACAAATGATTCTAGAAATAGTGAGAAATAATTAAATGATAAAAATGGCACTCTTTCCTTTGAGTTTCTGAACAAATCAAGAGTTTTGGTGAAGAGTTTTGAGTGAGACAAAAATAAAAAGTGAATAAGGGAATTTTAATTTAGCACTTATAAAATTTTAAGATAAATGAGAAAGCTCTTGACCTGGAATCAGCTTTCCAAGATTTTGAATTGAAATTATTATTTTCAAAAGAAAGTTTTAACAATATAAATTAAGTTAAAAAGCAAAAAAATTAGAATTTCTGATTTGAAATTATAGAATATACAGGATATAATTTCGATCTCTGGCTTCTTTAAAAGTGTTGTATTATTTTGTTTTTTCAAAATTGACATTAATAATTTTCTCGCATGTTCACCAACTGCATCCAAGATATTACTGTTGAATGTGTGAGTTTGTGTAGTTTGCCAGTTGTGAAGGCAATTACTAGAAAATAAAATACAGCATTTGGGTATTTTATAAAAATTTAGTCTGTTTGGTGGTGAAAAATTTTAATAGACCAATACAAATTTTGATTAATTATTTTTTAAGATTGTTTAATCTCAATTTCTGAAAAAAAAAATGCAAATACACGTCCGAATAACAAATAGTACTCGGCCTTTATGCATCCTGCTTTTTTTAGATTCTAAAGAATTTTTGGGAGCTTGTTAGATATTGCTTATATATTGGTTGAAAGAAATTTGCCGCAGTGTGCATATATTGACCTGTGTACGAGTTTACGTGCATAGGATCACACATACGTATTTAGCATTATATACAGTAACAGACAAACAATGCATGAAATGCATATAATAGCGTTAATAACATATTGTATAAGTCCGTGTTCTAGAAAATTAAAAAAAAAGAAAACACTTACAAGTTGTAAAACATTTCTTCCATCTTGGAGCTTTTCATCATTATATAGCCTTGTGGACAAAGTCCAACCAAGTTTCTCTTTTCTATGTGCATTTTTAGTGGTAGCAATTTAAGGACTCCTTTATTTTTTTAATAATAAATTAATTTAAGCTCGGCAATATCATCGAATAGGTTAAAGAATACCATATTTAGTCATCGTAAACTTAATTTACTTAGCGCCGCCTTCATAACTTACCGATACTTATAGCAAAACTTTATCCGACTGGTAAACACTTTTTCGTTATTACAAGTAAATATTTGGCTAAAGATGTACACAAAGGTACCTTGCCTATAACTTATCGCCATAAATATTTAAAATGAAAATCAAGCTATGAATGAATATTTTACATAAAATGAATTAACTAATCAAGAGATTAATGATAAAACTAAAATTATTCATTATTTCGATTGTCAAAAAATACTTTTCGTTGTTTTTTGAAGATGTCATTTCGTTAAAGATTAAATTGCTACAAATTAATCGGTTTTTACCAAGAAATTGCCATATGCAGATAAATCTGATAAAAAAATAAAATTTATTCAATGAATCGCATGTAAAAACATTTGCGACATAGAGCGAGTTTTTTATTTTAACGCTAATAGGGGAATGTCCATTTTGAGTATTTTCTTGACACACCTTTCAATAGTTTTAAATCAAAAAATTTGTATGTGTCTATTTGACTTTAATATTTACGAGCAATTCTAATACAAGTTGTGATTATCTGCAATGCTATTTGAAACCTGTTTCTTCTAATACCCTCGTTTTAATCAAAGGAGTTTTACTTTTCTCAAAACATAAATGTGTGGCACATTTTTTTTACGAAAGCTGAATGCTTTTTCAAAACTTTTTTACAAGAAAACTACAAAGAAAATACTAAAAAGGGAAATAAAAATATTAAAAATATTATTCTTTGTTAGCATAGCGAATAATCTCTACTACTTATATTTACAATTTTCATTGACAATGTAGTTAACAACAGGATGCCATCATCACTTCAAATTCACATTTAATTTAATCCTGTCTAATAGTTTGTTGTCGTACGCCCAAGTAACGAAGTCGTACGCGGTAAGTTCTACGAATCTTGAATTCTTTATTTTAAATACATGGACAAATTAAGAGAAAGAGGAGAAATGTTTTGTAAACATTGTACGATTTCTTCTTTTCTGATTTGCCTCCTGTAGTCAATTTTATATTTTTATGACCTGGCAATAATTTTCAACGTAGTATTTCTTTATATTGTCTTCATTAAAATCTCAGTAAAATTAAAAAGAAAAATCTATGACACGGTTCATTCAGAATTCAATTTAAAACACGAATCACTTAAAACCTAAAAATTTTACAACAATTTGCACACGCGACATTCAGTATTTACTCCGCTCTCTTAATTTCTCTCTCACTCTCTTAAAAATTTTTCATCTCACTTTAGGAAAAGCGAGAGAATCCCTTAGTTAAACATTTAAACGAAACGCTTTGTTTTTTCTGAAAACTTACAAACTACCTTGAAATTCTTAGAGAAGACCTTTTCAACTGCACATATTTCCTTCGCTTACTGCGCAAAGAGTCATTAAACCAATAAACTAATAAAACACGTGAAATACGTCGCATTCTGTCGTTATGAACGTTGTTGTTTTTGTATTTTTTTGTGACAAGGTCATTTGTCCTACAAAAATGTGTTTAATGTCTTTATTACCTTTTTGCTATTTTCAGTGATTGTTAATGCCTTTTCTATTTCTTTTTTGCATTGTGCTTTATGACTAATTACCAAAAATTTTTGTTGTTGTAATATCATAATTTTTATACTCGGCCATATTTCCTCTAATTTTTTAGGTTTTTAAAACATTCGACCCAATTTTTTAAGTTTTCTAGAGGATGTTTTCATTGTTTTTAACAGCGCGACAGAATTTCACGTTTCAGCTATTTGGACTTTCAAGGAAACGTAAAAATGTAAATATATAAACAATGTCTTTGAACTATATTTTTTACGATCATTTCTAAAATGGAATTCTTGAGAAACCCAGTTTTTTGAGATAGTTTTATTTCGCTTAAAACATCAGCGATGAGGAAAAACAAAAAAAAGCAAACTGTCTTTTGTCTTAAAAAGAAATTATGTTTGTAGGATGAAAGAAAAGATGAAAAATTATGGAAAAATATGAAACTTCTACGTAAATTTGAATTGAAACAATGTCATCATAAAATTAGGAAGTCTTTTGGCCGATACAGTTTTTTTTAAATGAGGACACTTTTTTGAAAATTGAATATTTTTACAGGACAGTTATTTTATGATGTTTTTGTTATTTTAAGGCAAATTTTTTTATGCGTAAAAGGTAGAAAGAAAATTTCTAATAAATTGTGACTCTAAGACAAACATTTTACAACGAGCTCACATATGTTTTAACTTTAAAATGGAAATTTTAATTATTATTTTCAATTCCAATTAAAGTAATATTTTTTAAAAAATCATCACAGCACAACTATCTGGAAAATGACAAATTAAAAAAAATCATTTCTTTTATAATCAGTTGGTAAGCTCATTATACTCAAACCAAAACAGCTTTTATTTATAACAATATTTATAAATTTATACATTTAGTTGTTTATATCCGTACAAATAGCGATTTGTTTACATTCGTCATTTGAGTACCGCCTCATTTTATTTAATTCCGTTATTATTATAGTAAATAACCCTTGTGCATGGATCCCACCAATAATATAATGAAAAAGGCTAAAGATTGTCAGTAATTGTTAAAAAGGGCGTTTTAGTATATAATGAAAGAGACGTAAATATACACAAATTATTTCTTTTTTTACAATTAAATTGCATATTAAGAAATGAAAAAACATAAATTAATAGCTTTAGGTTCATAAATAAATCAAAAAATTTAAAATTTGATCTTTAAATCATAATCAAAGAGATCTCAAAAGTTTTTGTTTAATTAAGTTATCATTTGGAAGTCATATCTTCAAAATATGAGAGGATGATAAAACCTGAATGGTGGTATTAAAAAAAGCCTGGACTTCCTCGACCTTTTCTTAATAACTTCCATTATTATTTTCGTTAACATTTTATTTACATTATCTACTGACTTTTAGAAAAGTCTAAGAGCATTATATTTTTAGCAATACTAACTCATCGCTTCAGGTTCGTTACTTATAATTTCAAGTTATTTGATTTTTCTGCTTCGTAGAATTAAATTTAATATTGTTAAATATATATAAATATATATAAATATATATATATATATATATATATATATATATATTTGCCCGCTACGTCGAAGAAAACTTAAACTTTTTCTAGCTGATCTAGTGCCTCGGCAAACTTGAATTCAACACTAGCACATACGGAGAGACGGACATCGCTCAACCGACTTCGCGATGCTTTAGAAGCTTGAATATATACACTTTGTTGGGTCGGAAATGGATATTGTGGAAATAACAAACTGAATTACAAAATAAGTTATACCCTTTTTAAACTTTTAAAATAATAATTATGCTGATTTTTCACGTCCGAAAAAATTGGTTCTAAATATATACACAATTTAATTTAATATTTATTGGACGTAACTATTATATTTAGCTAATTTTAGCCATGAAATTTTTGTGAAAGACTAAGAAGACTAAATTGGAAATTATCTAATTAAGTGACAACAGCAATTTTGTTTTTCCTTTGATGTGCCCCCGGTTGTTCAGAAATAAAGTTGAAAGAATTAAATTGATTGAGGCAGTCTGGAGTTCGCATAGTCGTCTAGTTGTTATTAGAAAATTTTTTTATTTATATTTACAATAATAATTATTTTGATATGTTTGTGATATTTATTATTTTATGTGTTTTTTGCACTCCTATTGTATTTAGTAACGATGTAATGTAATTGTTTATTTCGTGGCAATGGTTCGTAAAATATGTTTCTTTATTAAAGAGTTTTATAAGTTGAAGGAAAACTTAAATACATCAATTTGTAAAGTCTGTTTGTTAAACTTATTAGTGTAAACATTACCTTAATTATGTAAAATATTTCATACAATGTTTTTTTTAAATACGTTTTAAATTTATCTTAAAATTTTATAAATATGGCAGTACAAATTTAATTAATTCATTTTTCTATGTGTCCTTTTTCCCACAAAAATAATTGCACTATTTCTTGAGCATAAAATTTAAAAATAAATAAAAAAAATTCTTCAAATAGTAAAAGTTATTTCTGAGAAAAACTTTTATTTTATTCCTATAATAGTTATCTATAGTTTTTAAAAATGAAAATTATAAATAATTAGGCTTAAGAAATAAAATAAACATTTATTCGTTGTAGTCAAGCCCAATTTTTTATTCAATATACATACGTCATAATTATTAAGTTTTTGCATTTAATCTAATTCACGACGTCGAACCTTTTCTTTCGTAATTGAAAAAAAGTCCAATTGGCAGCCTGCAGATTGTGGCTTCACTGCTCCCAACCTTAGTTCCACAAAAATATCCATATGATCGTCAATTTAAACACCTATACTTTCGTCTTCATTTACGTGTTTCCTTGTCTCTTATTGACAAAGCCATCGTGCTGAAGCTTTCGATTCGCCAGCTGCTGATACGGCGGCTACCCTTTGAGGAGGGCTTGGGATATCAGGCGTAAAATCTTAAATTTTTTTGGATATATTAAAGCCACGTAGCTTGTTAGGTGCCTCCATCATTTCCTTTCCTCCCTAGTCATTTACCCTTACCGAGGCTGCCATTAACTCCAGTAACGTATCATCCTTAAGTTGTTACAGAAGCTGTAGATCATATTATTTTCTTTTTCAAAGTTTGAGCACTAGGGCCCTGTTAGTTTGTTGTATTTTTTATGTTTATTTATGTTCACTAACTCTTTATTTTTAATCGCTGTCCTAATTTTATGCCATTCATAACAAGACCTCGATGCGAACTACATTTGGAATTTCGGATTTCTATCGAGAGTCGGCTTCCGTTTACCACACATGCTTGATCTTTGAATTCTAAATAGGCTACGGTATTTAGATACCTGCAGAAGTTGCTGAGAAAGAATAACTAAAAAAAATTTATCATAAAAAATTATACTGTACTAGTCTGCCTTCAGTTCAGCGTGCTCTTGATTCAAAATATAAAAAGCATATAAAAGCTCTTTCTTTAAAAATTGTTCACTTCGCCAAACGATTTGTTGTTCAAGTGTTAAAAAATAGATCTAAAAGCAATAAATATATTTTCTTAATTGATTTCTCGTTTATGAAAGCCATTAGTTTGCGATTCAAGGTCAAAGATCGCGCGTAAGATTTATGTTTGTATAAGAGTTTTACGTGCGTATTGTTTGCCTTTCTAATATATGTAGGTGTAAAAAGTTTTCACTAAAGTCTTAGGCAGATTAGCACGATCGTGTGCTCTACTTTCTTTTGACTAAGATCTTTGTTCTCCCTTCTTTTATTTGTACCTTTCACGTCAATGTCAACAGACCGTTAATTATATGAGTGGACGAACCAATGTATTGCATTATGTTACACAATATTTCATAACGCATTGATGCAATATTTTTGCACAAATCCGGTGGATTAGTTGACTTATTTTTGTATATTTGCTAACAAAACAACCATAAACGGTCAACAAAACTAAATTGCTCTAATTTAAATATAATTTAGTTTCATTGTATTCAACTCTGCAGACACGTTTTTGAAAAAAGATCTAAGTTCAATACGTCATTTATTGTTTTCATCGATTCCGCTGTTGGTTTCAAGTCCTTAAATTACGGATGTTCTTAGAAATTTTAAATTATTTTTCCTTAATATTTTTCAAATTTTGCCGAATTTTAATTTGCAGAAGACGTGATGTAAACTTACATAAAAGCGATTATTTAAATGCTTGAGACGACTTTGAACAAATGCAAACGGATTAGAGAAAGCAAAGGAATTTTGCAGCATAAAATGTAGTTTTTAAATTTAGGAATTTCGATAGGTTTTGACAAAAACCTGGATTAAGATAAACGTTTTACACCAGTGAACAACTTTACTCTCTCCTCTTTTTCATGTCATTTTAGTTTTAAAAAACTCTTTTCCGACTCTTAGACGGAGGGTAAAATTTTTTTAATATAAATGTTGGAGCAGGCACCACCAAATAAGTTGCATTGTGGATTTCCATGAAATTAACGGTTGTTTTGCGAACTTTTTTACAGGCGCGTACAAATTTTTATCATCCGTAACATAAATTTATAAAATTAAGATACATATTGGAACACTCATATTTTAGAACGCATAGTTTTGCTCGTAAAAATGATATTGATATGATATTTCATCATTGGAATTTTTACTCTTTTGGCCGCTCTTTAGGCTAAAATACACAAAAAGGCAATAATTTTGGATTTTTTAAATTAATAATCGTATAAAAAAAGATAAAAGATTTATTGATAATATATAAGATAACAGATGTAATATACAAAATTTTAATAGAATATTTTAAATATTGCTTGCTAACTTAAAGAAAAATTTCAAACAAATTTGCTGAAAATTGTGTCCAGTATTTTGAAAAAACTGGACCAGGGTATCAAAAAATCAAAAATTTTAATTTTAACATAATTATAACTCGAAAGTTGTTAGTATGCTGATTAAAAATTCAAACGTAAGCGATGCTAAAGGTGCACCAAGAAAAAAAATTAAGGGATTGAAAAGGTCGGAAATTTTTAAAATTTGATGTATGCATTTGATAATTAAATATTAAATCATAATTTTATGATTTCTCAATATAAACAAAAAAAAATAAAAAATCAAGGAAATTATAGTATATGCACTTAACAGATACACTTACGTAAGCATCTCTGAACATCACTGAAAAATGTTAGCCTTTACTGTTGAACATTTAAGGAATTTTTCATTTAAATTACTTTTACCTAATCCCCATAAAATAATTTTTGCCTTTTTCAAAGGATTTTTATTTGTTGTTCTTAATAACCACAACCCAGCAAGAAATTTTAAAAAAGGTAATCGAGTGTGGAATTAAGCGTTTTTGGTGGAAGGACTTCCCAACTAAATTACCAAACTAATGATTTTAAAAAGGCATGAGACTTTTATAATCAATTACTGAGGATTGATTACATTGCCTATTGCAGGAAATAATAATAATCATAAGTACGTATTTTAAGGTATTCTTTCTTAACTTAAAAAACTAGTTCAATTACTACTTCCTTTACTTGCGAACTAATGTAATGTGTTTTGTAAGCGAGTAACAAAATTTGGCAATAACAAAAGAAAGTCATTATATGGCAAGTACTTTTAAAGTTATGTCTAATTTTTTGCTGGAAATAAATAGAAATTTAATCATTTTGCAGTGTGGGGTATTTCTTATCACACGTTATTAAATATTAAGAAAATAAGTGTAGGCACATAGTGCATATGTACCTGCAGAAATAACCGTATATTCATGTAAATGTTCTTTTTTGGGTCCACCAAGAAATGCGCATGATATCATAATATGAAGTCAAACATAATTAAGTGTCCAGTTTACCATAAGTAGGGCTTGGGATATCCTGGAATTTTTTATTTTCCGGGAAACGGGAAAAAGAATTATCGCATTCCTGGGATTTCCCGTTAAAAAAGCAAAAAAAATTCTTGAAAATTTAATAGTTTTATTAAGATATAAAAAAACAATAAAAATAATTGCTAAATAAAAGTTTTAACAGCTTACAAAACTTAAAACAATTTATGTGACAGAACAATCGTCTGTACATTTGTACTACATAATGAGAGCTAACAAAGATTAAAAATACTGAAAAGGTATTTTTTTAATAGTTTTTTTTTGGAAGCTGTTATCTTAGAACTGTAAATTCTATCTAGTGAATGTCTTTTGTTTTCGTTGCAAAATTTCCAGTAATTGAAAAAATCCTTTCACTTTCTACTGAGGTAGGTTTTGTTATCAACAATGCGTTATGAAGATTATTCATATTCGTTGTTCGAATAACTCAAATTCCTTTTCAATTAAATTGGTAAGATTTTGTTCTATATCTTATGTAGTAGAATTCTCGTGAAACTAGATATTTGAATCAATAATTTTTTTGAATATTTTCTCGGGAAATTGTGGAGGATATTAAAGTCATTATGGGCACCAAATAAAAAACACACACTCGTTTTTAAAAGCGTTTGTATCCCATTTTTAGTATTAAAACTTTTTTCACTCTCCTGCCTAAGATTTTCTTGAGTCTTACTTAGGTCAGACTTATGAGATTCATGGACATCAACAGTTGTAAAGTAGTGTTCGCTTGGGTTCTGGATGACTTATTTGTTAATTGGCTCTGCCTTCCTTCGACTTCAATTCAAGGAGTAAGTCAAAGACTTTTGCATACGGTCTGAGTGCAAATAAAATAAACTTTTATCATCCAGAGTTTTTTCTATTTAAACACTCAAAAATATCACTTCATCCATGCCATCAACTTCACGGTTAAAGAATTTAAGCACAATAACTATATTCCAAAGTTTCACATTATTTATAAATTAGAGAACTGTGTTCATTTCAAGGGAAACACATATTCAGCCTTCACTTCTTCAGCCTTCGGCAGAATTGAAAAGTGTCAAGCGGTGCAGATAACTTGCGAACATATTAAATATAATGAAAAACTGTGGGAGTTCTAGGAATGATTAATTTATGTCTGCAGGAAATATGCACGTGTACGCAAGAATATTTAGACTTAACTTGTAAGCAAGTTAGCGAACTTGGTTTTTGGTTCTTTATTATTTAATATTTACAAAGTTCGAATATAATTTGCAAATTATAAAAAATTTAAAAAATATAATGATCGTTCTAAAAAAATAAGTAATCTATTAATTAAGTATTTGTTCAATTCGCAATCCCTTGTTATCATGTTATAATAATAATAGCTTTTTTTTTTTGTTTTTGATAGCCTTCACTGAAATTTTTTAAATATATTAAAGTTTGAAAAAATTTTAACCAAGACCAAACTTGGGACTTACTAATTTATATAATTAAATTAAAAGCTTAATATGTTAAATCAGTAAAAAGTGTAATTAGCAGCATACGAATTTAACTTTATTTAAAACTATATCTAATTTCCGTGCGGTTATTCTACCAATTTAAAATTTTTAAGTAAAATTATTTTTATATTGTTATTATACAAAAATTTCCATACCCGTTTTCAGTCTCTTTCTAAATAATCACAATTAGTAACCAAATAGACCACTATTCTATGGGCTTCTTTGCAAGTAATAACGTTAAACAGCGACATTTAATGAGCAACAGAATACACGCATAATATCTTCCTTGATATAGAAAATCTGCATCTTTCAAAATTCTGTAATCGACCTTGCACCTTTCAAGCCAATTAATCTCAATTTACTATAACAGTTTTTCCTTACTTCTAAATACATAAATTCTTATATTTTTCTCGAATACTTTAATGTTAAAGAAACCTTTCTGTTTTTTCCTAATCGTAAAATATACTTTTGCTAGCTTATTGTACCCGGCGTTGCATGGGCTTAATTTTTGGGACCTTTCTGGGTACTGTATTAAGTAATAAAGGCTTGTTTGTTATCGGGCTCAACTCCAATCTATTAAATCAGTATGGATCGATCGATATATTTATATTTAAAATGTTTTTAGAAGCTGATTTTTTAGATTCATAAGCTTGCGCGTTTCTCCTTTCTCCCACTTCCGCTTTCGCTTCCTATCTCCAGGTATGGATGAGCAAAGGTAGGTATGTTTCAAATTTCGCTATAATCGGTTAGCCGAGATTTTGTTAAAATTAGTTAAGATACGTAAGAATGCCCGTTTCTCCGTTTTCCCACCATCCTCGTCTATTGCTATGCTATTTGAAAATATAAGTACCCTGTTTTAATTGAGTGATTGACGCACCATCATCAAACAAAAACAAACAATGCTACTTGATTCAAATCAAAAGTTGTACGGGAAAATTAATTTTGTTGATTATTTTTTATTTCGGGATTTTTTTTTTTTTTTTTGGTATTATTCTTCTTTAGCCGGAGGCCAGGCCAAATTGGTGAAAATCATAAAAATCGGCCCAGGAGTTGTTGTGTTCTTTGATAAATTATAGCAACTAGTGTAGTAAGTACTGCAACAAAACCCTTCTTATTTTACAAAACTAACAGCGAATTTAGGTTTATTGCCATCCTTCTTATAGACAAATAATAACTCATTATTAAGAAAGTAATAATTTTCTTTCTAGTAATTCATCTGATTTTACAAAAGTTTATTTTATTTTACAACTCTTATTATTGTGTTCGGGTCTATTTTTGTTTAGTTTTCCTAAAAGCTTTTGTTATAAGTTTCTAATTTTATAAACATCACTTTTTATTCGCCATAAATTCGGCAAACTTTTATATACTTCAATAAATTCTTTTAAAACGCGAATCAAATAACTTTATTCAGTTATTTCAAAAAGAAATATACTACTTTATTTTTTGTTCATTTTATTTTATTTTTTTTTATTTAAGATTTTGTTTTGACGTTAAGAGAAAAAGGTAAAACTTAAAACTTTTTTTTTTAATTAGGACCAGCACTCAGGGGATGACCCCTACTTATGCAATGCATTGTGCCAGAACTAGGAAATTAGGTTGTGGGAAGGGGAATAGAGGAAGTAGTGCTTGTGGACATTTGATTTGAATCTCTGCACATTGAAAGTAGCAGGAAAGACCTCTGCAGGAAGTTTATTCCACATACGAACTGTTCGACGAAATGAATTTTCTCTGTAATGCGTAGTGCGATATACTGGCCAATCGACCACAAAGAAATGCGTTCTTGATGCAGAGCCCGTTGCGCGTATGAAATTACGGTTTTCAGGAACAAGTTCCCTGATTTCATAAGAGCACATTCCGTTGTAGTAACGATAAAATAGTGAAACACACTCCACATTGCGTCGATGCTCCAGTGAGTCAATAGAGCTGGATGCCCTACTCTGACCGATGAGCTTCTTCGCTCTCTCCTCTACGCGGTCGAGTAACTCCAAAATAGACTTTGAAGCACCAGCCCATATATGAGAGTTGTATTCAATTTACGGTCAGATAAAGGTGACATAGATAGTAAGGAGATCAGATGGAGTGAAGTATTTCTTACACCGTTTCAGAAAACCCAGGCACTTGAATGCTTCTTTTGCAACATGAAAAATATACTTGTTCCAACGAACATCGCATTGAGTTTTCATGCCGAGAACATAGAGAGCTTCTGATTCCTTAATAATTTATCACCCATAATTACAGATGAGATAGCATGTTTAGCAGTACGCCTGTGCGAGAGCACACAGCACTGGGTTTTATGAGCATTAAACTGTTCGCTAGGCCCTGTTCGCCCCATTTGGAAATCACCAAAAGGTTACGATTAAGGGTATCGTCCATGTGTTTTCTCATAGCCCCAATTTTCCGAAGGCTCAGTCTATTGCGAAGCCAAAATGTGTGGCATATGCTACTGTCATCTGCAAAAAAATAATAGGGTTGGAAGTCTGACGTAGAAGGTAATTAAGAAAAATAAGAAATAGAGTAGGGGAAAGGACAGAACCTTTCGATACCCCGAAATTCACCTTGAACTCGTTTAATGAGATCCCATTTTTAACAACTCGTATAGTGCGAATCCTGGGAAAGCTCGATATAAATCGAGTGAAGATATTATCGACACCAAAAGCAATAAGTTTTGATGTGAGTGCACCATGCCACACTTTCAAACGCCTTGGAAATATCTAAAGCCACCACCTTACTTCCGCCGAAATAGTGAATGGATTGACTCCATTTTTCCGAAAGGAAGGCTAATAAGTCACCCGTAGAGCGTCCCCTACGGAAGCCGTATTGCGCGTCACTAAGTAGGTTGTTGGATTCCAGATATTTCACAAGATGAAAATTAAACATACTTTCCATTACCTTGGAACGTGCAGAGCAAATTGCGATTGGGCGGTAACTTTCAGGGTTGCTAGCCTCTCCTTTTTTGGGGATTGGTGTTACATTAGCAACCTTCCAACATGATGGAAACTCACCAACATGGTACAAAATGTTGAAAAGTTTTGCTAATGGACGCGCTAACGTCGAAGAGCACTGCTTCAAGAATAATGCTGGAATTCCATTCGGACCAGGGGACTTGTATATGTTGAGATCCGCTAAAACCTTTTTAACTGCACGTGCTCGAAAGAATATATCGGTCACATTTACTGATACTAATTTTTTCAGTGCGGGCAGTGGTTGATTGATTTCCGGCAAGTAGGAGTTACTTGCAAAAATTTCAGCCAAGAGGTTAGCTTTATCAACCGGGTCATTAATTATTTGATCATCCTTTAAAAGAGGCGGAATTGAGGAACTAGCATTATCCTTCATTCTTTAACGAATGACCAAAAGCTCTTGCTACCCCGAGGAGTAGTAAGAACTTTAGCATGAAGGCGCTGCTCGTATAAAGCTTTTTCGCGTCTAAGTACTTTGGCACACGAAAATCTCGCCTTTTTGCGTAGCAAATCAGTTACGACGTTTTTGTTACACCGCCATATACTGAATGCTTCTTCTCTGGATCTGACTGCATTTTGCACGAAAGAATTCTTGGTTTAAAGCGGATTTGCTTAGCAAAATAATGCTAACAACCATTTCCGCCATGGCATCGACTTTATTGTCCAGAAAACAAAGTTTCCAATAAAAATGCCGAAAAAGTTCGTTAAGCTCAGCCCAACGAGCCTTTTGGTACATATATTTTAAACGTTTCGTGGCCGTTTTTGAAACGTTTTGAAGATCAGCGACCGAAAAGTAGGCGGAAATGGTGCAGTGACCCGAGTTACCGAGAGGCGCAGGAATATTGACCTCATACTTGTCAGGGTGCGAGGTAAGAAAACGGTCGAGAGTATTGTATTGTTGGCCTTCAACACACGAAATATGTATTGGGTAGTTAATTAATTGCGCGAGGTAGTTGTGCGCAGCGAATAGTTTAACATACTGGCCCTGTAGAGTTTTACGGTTTGAATAGCGAATCCAAGAGGAGTTGTGAACATTGAAATCACAAGCAACAACACTGTCACAATTCGGAAAGAGTTCTAGGATTCTCGATATGGAATCGGAAAGGGCATCGAAGCCAGTAATATATTTATCTCTTTCCGCGTTTGGGTTTCTGTAAGAAGTGTGACCAGATTTTGAATTTAACTCAAAGACAGTTAAATTCAGGATCATTCGTGCCTAATGATTGCTGGCACTAGTACACGCCTTCATTACGAATGTACATCGCAAGGCCCCGATGTAGACTAAAAAAAGGTAGAAGAGAGTACCCAGGCAAATAAAAATCCTGTGGATCAGCATCCTCAGATACCTGGGTCTCACATAAGACGAAAATATCAGGCCGATGGAGACAACTGTGTGCACACACAGAGGAGAAATTCGCTTTCAAGCCACGTATGTTGCAGAAATCGATTCTAAACCTTCCTGTCATTACAACTTATTGTATTGCATTTTCGCTATATGAACGAAAATGAAATTATAAAAATATTAGTACAATACAGAGCTGTAAGCGCATGATTCTTTTTTGAATCATTCCTGCGAATTATTTCCGCATTGAATGGCGATTTTCTAATGTATGCATTCCACACAAAAATGAATTGAATTAAAATTTGAATGTATTTACAATTAATTGTAGTTCTTGATTGACATTCACTTGCCCACACGAAGTCGATGAATAAGATTCTAAATTCCGCCATTAGATTGCTCTTGTGAATGCATTTATTTTATTAACAAAAAATGAACTAGAATTTGAATGGATTTATTATAAAGATAAACGTCGTAAATGCATTCACTCGCCACTTAATTCAACGAATTAGAATTTGAATACAATTATTGGGAGGAACGAAATATTAAAGGCATTTACTTTATTTACAATAATTCTTTTTAGTTGAAAATTAAACAGTGTATATACTATTTGGCTATGATAAATGATGTAGAAAAGTTAAAGGGTGTTACAAAATTGACGTAATTTTGAATATTATAGTGTTATCTTTTTAACTATAAAAAATAAAAGCTTGAAATTTACAAAGAGTATGTGACTTCATCAGCTGTAATAAACGACGTAGAAAAATTAAAGGGTGCCACAAAATTTACGTGATTTTAATGAATATGGTGTTATCTTTTGATCTATAAAACATAAAACTTAAAATTTACACTGTGTATGTAACTACTTTGGCTATGATAAACGACGTACAAAAATTAAATGGTGCTAAAAAATTGACGTGATTTAGCCGATTTAGTGTTATATTTTAAACTATAAAAGATAAAAACTGAAAATTTAGACAGTGTATGTTACTACATCAGCTATACTAAACGATGTAGAAAAGTTAAAGGGCATTTCAAAATTGACGTGATTTTGATGAATGTGGTGTTATCGTTATCATTTTATCTAAGCATTTGTAGAATTCGGCATTACTAACCAAGATAACTTTCAAAACGAACAAAATTCGAGATAAATCCTTTTTCCTCGGAATCGGCAAACAGATAATTGGAGGGATATCTTCTGAATTACATACATTAAATCTTGTTGCAACGACAGATTTTGATAAACTTACGCAGTCAAAAAATTTATTATATGATAATTATAAACAAGTAAGATTATTTACTAAAAGTTGTTAATTAACTTCTCATTACAATTTAATAATTTTTTAAATTTTTTTGTTAAGATTTTAAAGAAATGCAGCAATTTATGGTCAAAAATTAATTAACCAAAATTATCGAAGAAAATAAGATAAATATTGGGTTCCTAGTTCAAGTATCCTATGGTGACATGATGGAACTTTTTATATAATTCGGTCAAAGACTTGATGTCCCACAAGTCGCAATTGCTCGACTTATGCCAACAACTCCGCCTTGAGAGATTTTAAGAATAGGATTCTGAGTATTAGCCTGAATATATCGAGCTTTTACTGCCTGTAGCAAGGCCCATAGATTATCTTTAAAAGCTAGAAGGCATGATGTGTAGATATTTGGTACCTTCCTTGGCTACCATTTTAACAACATACGTTAATATTTAAAAACAATGTCTGTAGAAATTATAAGGTACATAAAAACTTCTTTTGCATTGCATATAAAGCTGGATAAATTGGTCATTAAGCAGTCGTGGCGACGGTTTGTGCCCTGCAATAAAATGCCAGTGGGTGAAGGCTTCAAGCCCTGAATACGATACAGCGACTGACGCCAGAATGGTAAATACTCGTATAGCAATAGATGCCGTTGTTGCAACTTACACAAAGTTCTCCTAAAACTAAGCTATTAAGATTTCTAGAAAAAGAAAATTGTTTTATAATTGCTAAAATTTATTTTTAGAATTTTCTTAAGAACAAATTGGAGACAAAGCTACACTATCTGATGCGGATTTTTTAGAGCTTTTGGCGGATACATCAATATCATTTAGTTCTCTTAATAAATAATCCCTAATAAAAAAAAAGCTGTTTTATGGTACAACACTCCATTGCCATCATCAACTGCCGTAGAAAGATTGTTTTCGTGTGCTTCAATCTTAATTTCACCTAAACGTGGTTCTATAACTGATGAAAACTAATATTTGTCTCTTAAATAAAATTTAAATTTTTCTATTATTGAGAGAATTACTTGGCATCATTTTCAATTCATACCAAAATATTTATTCGCATGTAGTTTAAATTCAAAATTTTCTGTGACTTTAATGTTGATTCCACTTCGCTATATAAATGTGGATAATACTTTACAGAAAATTTTCTTCGAAAAAGTAGGAAATAACATCTTAAGACATCATCGAATATAGTATTTAAGTTTTAACGGGATGAATTTGGAAAATAAAGGTTCAATTAAATCAAGTTTTCTTTAGTTGGTAATTTTATATTCAATCGCTTGGTGCTTTAGTAGACAATCTCCACTCAAAATACATATTATGTGGATTTCTAATAAATTTCAAAATAAATAGACGTAAATTTTAAAACTGTTGCAGTTGGAACGCACTTTAATATTTAGAATTGTTTCTTATATTATATTTTATAATTCAAACGATAACACCATATTTTAAAATCTCGTAAATTTTGTAACACCCTTTAACTTTTCTGTAGCATTTTTCATGGCCGATGTAGTAACACACACTGTATAATTTTATACTAAGCAACTAAAAAACCCTTCATGTAATTCTAGTTTAGTGAAGTAGTTCTAATCAAAGAAAAAAACAAATATTTGGGTGACAGAGAACCAAGAAATTAAAAAAAAAATATTTTAAGTGTGTTTTGCTCGTTGCATCGAAGAACATCCATCAATCTTGCTGCTTTCCAATAGCACCTTCTTCGACACTATGTCTAATCAATTGGCGTATTAAAATTTTTTCTAGCTGATCTAGTGCCTTGGAAAATTTGAATTCAACACTAACATGGACGGACAGACGTAAATCACTCAATCGACTTCGCTATGCATAAGAAGTCAGAATATATCTACTTTATGGGGTCGGAAGTGGATATTGTAGAAATCACATAGGGAATGACAAACTTAAAGAATTATTATAAATAAAATGAATGACTTTAATAATTTCTTCCTCCCAAAAAATAGAATGGCATTTAAGAATTCAAATTCATTGTGAATGCATTCAAGTTTTAATTCAATTCATTTTTCTGAACCGATTAATGCATTCAAACACATTAATTCACGATGCGTTAAAAGCCAAATATGAATCACTTGTTTACAGCACTGGTACAATAATATCATTTACTTAAAATAAAGCAAGTTTTAAATTTGTAATTTTTTTTATTTATTTTACTTTTAAGCTAAATAAGTTGGAATGATGTCTGTATGAACGAAAACTTAAAAGACAAAAATATAAAAGTGCAAATTTGCATCAGCAATTAATAAAAATTAAAATGTGACAGCATTTACTTACTAATCAAAATTTGTCAATATTATCTTTTTTAGCTTTATATGTAACTCGTGCGCTTAAGCCAAGCCATCTTTACTGTTCGCTTACAAAAACAAAAATGAAATTTACACTATGTTTGACAAACATACAATTAAACGAGTATGATCGCAAACGCAAAATATCAAACGCGAATTTTACCCTATGACACGAGTTTTATGGCATGTTATCAGGCCGTGCTCACAAGCGTCTAATAGCTGCTTTACCAGGATTGACAATAAAAATCGTATGAAAAAGCTTCAGTTTCAGTCTGAAATCTTACACAGCCGTATCTTATAAGCAAGTTTATTTAATCGTAAATATTAGTAAAAGATTTCACTGTTTTACATGACATTTTAATAGACAGTAAAATTCATATTTACGCTGATAGAGTTAAGACCTACACGAGTACTCGTTTTAAAAATAGTGGTTCTTTCATGTGAATTTTTAATACTGATAAAAAACAAAACAATATTGACAGCTTCTAAATGTTTTTCGTAAAATTTTTTATAGCTTTACTATGCTATTTACTAGTAATTACCAATGTAGTAAGTAGTCGTATTGCATATAAATATTAATACACCATATGCCGAAAGAGCCGACTTGCAATTCTTCTTGGATATTGGAAATTTGTGGAACTTTGTGGATCTTAATGGATTTTTTTATTACGTATACACCAAGGAGCACAGACGATAAATTATGAAATTCTACATTGTCGTTTTTGAATTTTGGAGTTTTTTGATGTGAAAGCAGTAGCCTACAGCTGAATGCCATACGACTTTATTAGGTTTATAATGGATTTGTAAAGCAGGACCTTATATTCCAAAGCTAAACTTGGGTTAATACATTATAATCAAGGGGGTACTCTGTATTTCGATACCAAATACAAAACTCAGTATGGCGGGACTAAGTTAGGCGTCGATCAATTTAGGTAAATAACCAAATATTTAACAAGGGTTCCTCTGGAATAGTGATAATTGATTATTCATGGATAGCTTTGTCTTCTGAGGGTAATCGTTACAAGAGCACATTTTTATAGATTTACCTTTATTATCTACCCTTTAAATCAGCCTCGTAGTTCATTATCGTGAGACTAAGATTTTTGGGGTGCAACGTTTGGATATTGAGTACCACCTATAAATGTTGTATCGTCTGCGAATGTTTGGGCCCGTTGGCATACCTACTGTGTATAAAACCTTGACGGACTCCTGCAGAGATTTTCGCAGTCCCTTTGACTTTACTATGACTGTTCTATCCGAAAAATCTCGAGTTATTTTAGTAAGTAACCTAAGTAACCTTTAGGTAAAAAATATCGTTAATTTTTAACTGAGTTTTAAAAAAAAGTAGTTTATCAATTCGCCTAAATATTTTTTTAATGTTTATACCCGCAGAACTCAGTTGTTTCCAAGCCGATTAAAAAAATTTTGGTACTTTTTTTGAAAGGGCACATGCTTTAACTTTTATTATGAACTGTAAAGGCACCACTTTCAAACTAAAAACAACTAAGAATCATCAAAGCTTCCAATGGCAAAAAGTAATAAAAAAATAAATCTTAAAATTAAAGGGTATCCCTATAGGTGAGATTAATTCTATATGACCCTTGCTTTTAAACCGTTACAGACAAACGCTTGTAAATTGGACATAATATCGATTGCTATGACCGTTACGGTAACAAGTATTAATATTCAAATTATATATTAAAGCGTGCCCCAAAAGTTCATTTAATGAAAATATCTACTACTTTGTTTGGTTTAAGAAGAAGTATAATTATTTTAAATTATAAATTGAAGGGTTTAACAATTGTTATTGCAATTTGAAGTATATGGTTAACAACAAGATTAAATTTGAATTTGGAAATTAAAGAATGTCCCTATAGTTGATATAATTTGATATATATCGCCAAACTGTTGAACAGTTGTAGACAGACGGTTGAAATTAACAAGAGCTGTAGTTCTAAGTTCGCGATAACAAGTGTAAAGCTTGGAGATAGAACATATAGAATATAAGTGTGTCCAAATAGGTTAATTAATATGATGTATGTGGCCAAACCGTTATAGACAGACAGATGAAATCTGTTTTGAAGTAGTTTTTTTGTAAGAGTTATCAACTGCCGATTTGATAGCAGTAACAGCTTGAACTTGTTCGGTAGTACCATGCTTCCCTCAAAAACCAAACTAATGGTGCGATATGATAAGGTTTAACAAAATGGGTAGTCTTTTCCAAATTTAGGGATCGTAACATGCATATGTAGGTTTCTTATCACTGATCCTGTAATACGATCAGGTCCAGACGATTTTTTCATATCAAAATTTTTTAATTTTTGATTTTAAAAAACAAAGCCGAAAGTTCGTAGAGATCTTTAATATGCCATTCATTGAAATGGTGCAGTTATTTAATTCATGTGCTTGAAAACTATTTCTTAGTGATTACCGAAAGCATTTACTTATTAGCTCAAGTAAATTTTGAAGTCCGATAGCGGAATCATTCTTTTGTCTTAGCTTGTTACATAAGATTGTATGGCATAAATTAAGTTGCAATTTAGTGTGTTAGAAACAACTTTGTGCGATTGACTTGTAAGCTATTCTTCTCCCTGACAAGACTGCGTATCTTAGCAAATGATTTGCATGAGTTTTTAATAACTAATGGTTTTACTGGCGCTGCAACTCGGGCTGCGGCATTAACGTTATTGCAGGTGAATGGTCGAAAGGTAGGTCATAGGATGAACTGGCTAAAAGCCGATCACATCTAATATTTATTATCGAAATAAGATCTATAAGATCAGGCAATTTGTTAAAGTCAGTAAAAGGGTTTTCGATGCGTGGTTTGTTCTCTTGAAGGGTCTTATTTAATTGCCTCGGGTCGCGATATCCAATAGGTGTGCTTTGCATTATAATCACCGAATGTAAAAAATAAAATAAAACTTTTTCTAATGCATCAAAGAATCATGCAAATAAGTGATGTTTGACTTTTCGCCTAGGCAAGAAATATACAAACGAAACTGCAAAATCGGTAAGATAAATAAATGAAGCTTGTAAATTTTTTTATTGAATTCTGACATCGGAAAGTTCCCTACATTATTTGCACTATAACGGCATTGCTACCACAAGCCCTTTCTCTTGGTGTCGTACTCAGTGTCGTACGTAAGAAATCCATAGATTTAAAAGCATTCTTTTATGGTGAAATGTTCTTCAGTGTGTGTTTGAAAAATATCTTCTTCTTCAAATTTTGTTGGAAGAGCCCGTTTGCGTGCCTAGAAACATATATTTAATCAGTTAATTTTTTGCTAAGCAAAACTTGCAGGCCCATGATTTGGGTTGGCATCATTTTCTAAAACATACCTCATGTAGTTGTCATGAAGTTATTCATTGTTTGTATGAGGCACTCAATTGAGCTCGAATTGTTTGTAAGAAGTAGTGAGCAGCTTCTTTCAAGACGTTAGCATACGAATGTTTTTGATGCGATTAGGCAGCGTACTTGCAGTAGATCTAGCAAAGAGTATAGGAAAGTGTGAAGCTTTGTACTGCTCATATTCGGTTTTTGTTAAGGTTTTCGCTTATTTTATATATTGGAGAACTTGACAGACCCTACAAATCGCAGTGTGGTTTCGCTTCAGTTGTTTAATTTTTGATCTTTGTATCTGTGTTAAAGGAAGTACGATCCAAACGTTGGTGGTCATCACCGCAAGCAACGTATGCGGATGGTAGTTTCCAATTAGTTATAGTTTAACTGAATTGCTGATAATTAGTGCACTGCCATGGACTAATACTAGGTAGCAAGAACTATTAAATTCAAGTCAATAGAAAAAAAATTTTGATATGCTGTTCTTTTAAATGCTGTTAAATATTTTTTAGTTGATCTTCAAAAAAATAGCTTGATGGTGATATTGATTCATTTATTCGACTGAAGAATATATTCTTAAAAGCAAATACTAGTTGAATTTTTTATGTCGCACTTTATAAATAAATATTCGCTCGTGCTTACGATTCTTAGCAGAATAACTTTGTTAGTTTATGTAAAAAAATTGGAAAATGTTTTAAACTAATTGCTGTTTAATGAGTATATTATTTGTAGTATATATACGAGCCCTAACCACTATTAATTCGTACACCAAAAATTTTTTAGCTATCTAACAATAAATGCCAGAAAAAAACTAAACTAAGTTAACTATAAATACAGAGTTATACTTTTCGGAATGGTGATTTTGTTTCCTTTAAATTTATTTGTAAACATCCTTAAATATTGTACGAAAATATTAAAAAAATGCATAAACTTAAAAATCATTAATATTCATTAAAATTAATTTGACTACTATTAATTCGTACAGTGTATAAACTAGGCTCAAGATGTTAAAGAAAATCAAAATGTAAACAAAAAATTAAAATGTACCGTTACAAAAAGAGGAAAAAATTGCAAGAGAGCAAAAAAGAATACTTTTTCACTTTCTTTTACTTTAGTATTTATTATTTCTGAAAAATGGCACGTGGTAAGCCCATTTGTGAAGAAATTCGGATTTTGATCGTTGAAAAATTCAAATCGGGAAAGACCTATGGGCAAATATCGACTGATCTTAAACTCGCAAGATCAACAATACAAAGCATTGTTAAAAAATACGAAATTAGTGGAAATTACTGCAATGAAGTTTTAAAAAGAGGCCGGACCTCAAAAATAACGCCTCGAGATAAAAGAGCTTTAGCGAGCATTATTAAAGAAAATCGTCGAAGTACTGTTCGCGATATAGCTTCAAAGTGGTCTGATGTTATTGGAAAGCCCGTACGACGTGAATGGACACGACAGCAAATGAAAAATATAGGGTACAATTTTTATAAAGTAAGTTAAAAGTTTATTCGATATGTCAAGATTAGTTTAGAAAATCATATAATTTTTTTAGGCCAAGGAAAAGCCATTGCTTACCACCCTTCAAAATAAAAAACGCTTATTATGGTGCAAGGAGAGACGTTCCTGGGTTCAAAGGCAATGGGACAGTATCATTTTCAGTGACGAATCCAAGTTTGATGTTTGTGTTGGTGATGCTAGGAAAAGAGTAATTCGCAAAAGCACAGAGGCTTACAACAAAGACTGCTTGAAACGCACTGTCAAGTTTCCAGCTAGCCTCATGATATGGGGATGTATGTCCTCAAAGGGTGTCGGAAGTATCAACTTCATTGATGGAACCGTAAACACAGAAAAATATATAAAAATTTTAGAAGAAAATCTAATACCATCAGCAGCTAAGTTGTCTCATTGCGGCGAATATACTTTTCAACAGGATGGTGCATCATCCCATACCGCTAAAAAAACTAAAAAATGGCTGCAGGAAAATGGTATAGAGGTTTTGGATTGGCCATCATCTAGTCCAGATCTTAATCCAATTGAAAATCTATGGGCTCTAATGAAAAGAAAGCTTAGAAATGACCCTCAACGGACTCTCGACGGACTAAAGTCCAAAATTCAAGAAATTTGGGACTCAATAACCCCCGAAGATTGTCAGAAACTGATCAGCACCATGCCAAAGCGAATTGACTGCGTATTGAAAAACAAAGGAGACGTAACACAGTTCTAAGTAGGAAACTATACGACCGAATGAATTAATAGTGATCAATTTGTTTTAATTAAAAATAATGGACTTTCGTTTATGTTTATCTTTTTAAAATAATTTTTCTTATATATGTTAATTTTTTAATGCAAATTTAAGGACAATAAAAGTATCTTTAAAAAAAATATATAAACTTTCTGGTGTAATAAATATTATTATCAAAATATACTTGTTTTAATATCCCATTGTTGAAAAATGCTCAGTGTACGAATTAATAGTGGTTAGGGCTCGTATATTGTAGACTACAAGCATAGATGTGATTTGTGGCATATGTATTTGTAAGATTAATACCGTTACAGAAAATAAATAAATTTTAAACGTATTTGTATATAAAAGGTTTTATAAAAGGGATAATAAGAATTGTAATATTTAAATAAAGTAATAACACACATGTCCACCCAATCAACATTGTTAATCACACAAAATTGTTGTTGTTTATGGTCCATAAACATCACTCTTAATTTAATTTTAACTAACAGAAAATCTTTATAAAATCTTAGCTTTTTTATAGAATGTTTTTGCCGGTTTATTTTAGTTTATTTTTTAAACAAAAGAATTTTATTAAGAAAAGTCAAATTAGTTTTATATGTGGTGACTTTCAAGGACCGTTAAAAATAAATGGGGCGCAAAAGATTATTTTAATTTGCAAGACGCAACCACATGTAAACAAACGACAGACGGAGCTAAAGAAACAGCAAATAATATAAAAACAAGTCAATATACGCAAAATAAAACGAATAAGAAGCAAAAAAGCAACAACAACTAAGTAAATGCTAGTCATATTAACAAAGGGTAAAAATCAAAGGAGCCGTGCAGAATCAACATGTCTTTCAAAGACACATGTTGATTCTGCACGGCTAAAAGCTTTATACGTTAATTTTTTTGTTTAAATTACATAAAATTAAACTCAATTTAACAAGCAGTCCCTGCAGGTAGTACCATCTATTTGTGAATATTTAATCCGTGAAAAGTATTACTTAGCTCACGAAAAGAACAATTCCAGTTAGACTTATAAAATGCACAAACTAATTAGAAAAATCTCAATTTTGTATTTTGTTTTTGCACAAATCCCATTTGTTTGTTGCTAAAACTTTTAGCTTTTAACGACAGAGAATTTCAATATAGTTTAGACACAAACCTTTAATACGTTTATTTGCTGGTAATGCAGTGCATATAAACATGTTGATAATATGCCTTTAATATTGTATGCAATCCTTCAAGTTTATCGTTGTTGTATAATAAAAAAGAATTTGAGATGTTTCTAAACAAAAAAGTTGCTAATTTCTTTATGTTACAGTTTGTAAGTTTGTCATGAGATACTTTTCTTTCAATAACAATAAGAGAATAATAATAAAAATGTAATGTATATACATACAATGTAGTTCCCGACAAAAAAGCCACATAAGATAATTAAACTTATCGAATAGCCAAAGAGAAATATGTATAAAAAAAACATGGCGGTTCATGCGCACACATGTGTTTACATTATATTCATTTGTATGTTTGATTATTTGGATGGCTATTAAAGTTTAATTGAGAATGTACATTTTACATACCTTTGTTCAATTATACGCACGCAATACGTCAATCAAAATGAACGAATACGAAATAATTTTCTTTTACTTTTTCTTCTGTAATTAAAAATATTAAAAAGCAACAACCACAAAAATAAAAATTAAGTAGTCATTATTTGATAAAAATGAGTTGTATGTTAAACACATGCACATGTAAACATTTTATATATGTATTATATTGACAGAAATCATAGCCCTGTTTTTGGTAGTTTTAATGACATTTTCTTTCAACTTCTAACGGTCGTTAATGATCCTAATAAACATTATATTTCCGTTATTGTGATATTTTTTATTTTCTTGTCTATTGTCTTAATTCTGGAATGATTACAATAACAAATATATGTGATATTAGTCATTAAGCATAACATTAAACAGCCCCCGACAGTTGTAAGTTCTTACTAAATGTTAGTTTGTAGTGCTTATAAAATGAAAATTGCTTATTCATTTAATTGTTGTAGGTACTAACAATATTTATTTTAATAAACTGTATGCTTATTAAAGAACTAATTTACTAATTTTTTTTTTTTTTTTTTTTTGAGAGCTAGTAAACATATGTCTGACTGTTCTAAAAAAATGAATCAGGTTCAAAATAATTAGGTTAAAAATTTGTTATTACTACTAAAAGTTATTAAAGACTTGAAAGTTTAAACATGTCGAAGGCATTTAATAGTAATTTTTACACTTATTAGCTCATAATTAATTAAAATTTGATATAAGTAACTGCAAAGTCCATTGTAGGATTTTCGTATGATAAGTACGAGTTTAAAAAGTTTCTATAAATTACCTTTTAAACTAGATTAACTCTACAACTGCAAAATTACAAAATATTTTAATTTTAAGCCTTAATTGGGCACTACGCCTAGTTACAGAAATATTCCTTTTGAATTACCTGATATGGATGTATTTTTGATCTCATGCAAGGAAACTTTATCCAATTTTGAACCTAAATAATAAACAGAAACAACATATTAAAAAATTCAAAATAACAAAAATTTTTTGAGGAACGGTACAGATTTTTTGATTATAAGAAAAATATTTAAATTTCTTAGAAAATTTTATATTTTTCCAAATGGTTGTGAAAAATTGTATCTCCATAAATTATCAACACTTCGAACATAGAATATTATATATTATTTAAATATTATTTAGAAATTTAACTGCCTGCCCAAAGATTTCTGGAATTGTTGTTGTTTTAAATATATTTGTGTGAAGGAGAGAATTCTTGTGACATCGTGGGAAAGGCACTTTATGGTTCTCTAGTTATGAGACCATTATAAAGGAGTTTGCAACAAAAACTTTGTTTTACAGTTGTGGCAACACCAACAACATGATAGTTGTGACATTTAGTTGTTCGACGTATTCAAAGTAGATGCTTCGATGCTCTATTTCGCTAGAAAGTCGCATTAAATTTATTAAATCCACGATGAAAACTTATTAAGGAACAACCAGATGAGCTGCTGTAAATCCTAGAGCGGTTATTGAGAAGCCGTTTCATGTTCAACTTGTCACTGTATGGTGCGCTATATGGTCTGGAGGCGTATTTGAGTTATTCAAAATTTTGATAAAGAAATCGATGCCTGTCAGCATGGTCGTGGTAGACATTTGCTAGACATCAATATTAATTCATAATTGCCGGACTTTTCTCTTCGCAATAAAATAAAAATCTGAATCGTCTTCATCAAAATTTTTGTTTAATTATGTTTCAGAAAACAAAAGTTTTTCTTGAAAAACCTGATGTATAAAAAATTAAGTTGTTTCTTTGCATATACCAGAAATTAAGATCGTTTACAATACTCATTTAAAAATAAATTTTTTTTGGGAACTACAATATTTATTCGAATATTGTTATCAAAGCACAGACACTAACGAAACAATAGAAAAGAGAGAAGACATAATAATGTAACTGTATTTAAAAATAATTATGTAAACATATGTATAATAAAAAAAATCGAAATATGTACAAAAATGAAATTAGTTACTTAATTTTTTTTTAGTGACGGGAAGGTTTTTCTTATGCTTTTGGATTATATTTGTCAATAACAAACTTCAGTATGATTAAAAATTATAAATTAGGAAATATTTAATATCATTTATATTAGAAGTCATAATCACAACATTGTATATCAGCTAAAAGCAATTATGTAGTTGTCAACAGTCTAGTATAATAGACCCTAATGACAAATCATAATTTTTTGAATTGTCTGATTTTCTGTGTCTAAGCCAGTATTTAATAAGAATTTTGTATTTATATGTGTAGCGAATAGTAAAAACATTCAGTGATATGTTAATTAAGTTATTATTAATTATTGTGTCGTTTAAATTTTTAACTTTCATTTCTTTTCTGTATCTTAAAGTTAAGCAGCTCAATTTATTTTCACAGGTTACAACTCATTCCCACATTCAGCTATACCAACAAATGGAAGTACAAACATACACATATGTAGGTTTCAATCCCAATGTGTGTATTGATAAATGCCTTGAAACAGATAAAAAACACAATAACAAAAAGCCACACAATCAGCCATTTAAATAACTAAACCAACCAGTTAATAAAAAATGCCATAATGTTAGCCACATTGTATTTCTATGAATGTGTGCGGATGCTGTTACTTGTTGGATGTTTAAAGATTTCAAATGACATTTAAATTAAATGTCTCCGGTATTATTGAGGCAGCGCGATGCAATCATCATTTTCGACTGGGATTTTATCGATAAAGATCTTCAAAAAAACCAAAAGCCAAAAGTAGAGAAAAAAAAACACAGAGAAGGATCTTAAACAAACCTTTTAAGTTTACGATCATGCGTTGAAAAGCTATTCCTTAGTTGTTCAAGGTTTACAGTGTTAAATTTTGTTTTTTGTTAGTTGTGGTCTGTTTCTTAATTTCTGTAGCATTAAACAAATGAGATTCATTAAAAGGCGACAACTTAAAGTTCTGGTGAAAATTGTTTGCAGTCACTTTTTTAAATTGAAAATATTTTGTATCCATATAAATAAAATTTACATGATAACACGATTAATTACAGGTATTTATCATTTAATTATTTTAAATCGTATTTTGCCGGTCTCAACATCATTATTGTTGTTGTTCGCGCTTGTATCATTTCAGTTGCTACGTATGTTAGGCAAAAAAAAAAAAAAAAGGTTTAAATATCTTCGTGACTATCAGGCTTAGTCTGAATAGGTGCGTTTGAGAGCGAGTATAGTTTTACAATTTGAAATTTATAAAGTTGTCACATGTACGTTCTCCATCAAGTTATGACCTAATCGACGTTTAAAAGTGCATTATATACAATGTTTTGAGGAACTGCTCTAAACGACTATTCTAAGTCACAGGTTTTTTAGTTATTCAGTTTTTTAGTTCAGTTTGATTTATGTTTTAGGTGTTTTTTTTTTCTTTGAACAAAAAATGTAGCTTTTCTAAGCAGAAATAATTTGAAACCAAAAGAGTTTTCTGCAGAACAATTAAAAACACAGAATGCCGTAACTGCCTAAATTTTTTGTAAGAGCTCTTTGTTTCAGCTCTTTAATGGAAAACATCAAGTGCTTTTTGTATTTTGCTTATAAGATTCGTTTTACGTCACCAAGACGGATATTTTGCCGATTTAGCCGGATATTATGCAAAAAAAAAGTAAATTATTTAAATTATTAAAATTTAAGAAATGTAAAAATGTAAAAACGTAAGTACGCTTCTCAATAGACTACAAAATTTTACACCGTATAGTGAATCTTTGAGCCTTTTGCTTTAGATTTTTCGTTTTGAGACCCTCCTAAAATCAGTGAAGTTAATTAAATTTCATATGCGTTTATTAACTTTTTTAGTTTTGAGAGGTTTGTAATATATATTTTGTTGTTAAACGAATAAATATATCATGTTTGTTTTTAGAAACTTTTATTTTAAATTTTAATGATGAAAAATTTTGGTCGAAATTAAAAAAAGTCTTGTTAACTTTTTTGTATAAAAAATATGGAACATTTTTTTGAGAGTGAAGTCGGTCGCGATTATATTAATCACTATCAAATTTGGAATTTCTACTTTAAGACTAGAAAAAAAAAATGCACTCTGCACCATTTTTTTAGCGATTTTTTGTTTATTTCTTGGACACTCTAAAACTTTACGTTACACTATATGAGTGGCATCCTAAAACACCTACATTGCAAAAATTTTAATACACGGCGCCATTGTTATTAATGACGCACTATTGGATATTATTAAAAAGAAGCGGCTTGAAATTAGGCTGAAGTGTCACTTATCTTTATAGTTTTATATAAAATGTATTGTTCCTATTATAAATATACCTTAACCTCGGAAATGAAAGCTTTGAAATAAATATTTTCCAAAAATTTAGTTTTGATGGTATTACGACGTGCATTATTTTTTAATAAAAATTTTTTCACCGCCCAGAAAATGGAGCGGGCAGAAATGAAATTTCAGAGTATTCTTGGTCTAAGTTTAGATTTTTGAATTTTCACTGATCCAAAAAATTGCATTTGCTAAACAAAGGTAGGCTTAGTTCTTCTACAGAGACTAAGGTGAGTTCAATAATTGCCAAAATTGTACAAGTTGTTTTAAGTAGAAAGAAAATTTTACAAGTATTCTTAACGAGTCATAGCTGGGTCTTCTACGAATTTTTGAGTTATACAACTTAAGAATTGGAAAGTTAAATAATTTGTGATTAAGTACACAGTTGCAATAGCAAATCGAAATTGGATATATGGGAAAGTTCAAAGGTCTGCTCAAGCTTTAGGAGTAACCCTTAAGGTGCTTTGAGTGTAAGAAAGTGGTTAAACTATTGAGGTTATTATTGTTTATACAAATAGTTTACTCATTATAACATTATTTCCGTCGAATATATTCGAATTTACATACAGATTCTGTGTATACTTTTTTACATTCTTTTTATATTTTTTTATTTTTTGGGTGGGTTTGAGGAGTCACTCGGAAACTTTTGCTATTGATTATCATTCTGGAGAGCAATTTTATTTATTTTAATCTTCTTAAAACCATATTTCATGAAGTTTTAAAGCCAACATTCACAACTATCTAAATTATTTTTAGCACTAAAGGAGTTAATTGTTCCCTTCTTCTTTTATCATTTTTTTTTTGCTAAATATGTACTAGTTTTTCACATGATGAGGGCTAAAAGGATAAAAGCTTAAATTGGCACTACATAAACACTCTGCGGAAGGTCAAACTTTAACAGAACTTTCCATTACACCTATTAAAAGCCGTAAACAAATTTAATGTACATATGTAATGATTAGAACAATTACATAATTATTTTTACTGTTAGGGAAGGCCTTATATAATATGCCGAATCCAAAATTTTGAAATAAAGCCAAATTTTTAATGCATTATGCTTCTTGTCATTAGTTGAAAACCTTCCTTACTTCGGGCTCAATTTAAAACTCTCTATACAAAAAAGATAAAAATATTGAAAAATTATAAGAAATTTTGTATAAATTTGATTTAATTATTCTTTAAAGACAATAACACTAAAAAGAGAAGCTTGTATAGAAATTAAAACCGTAGCAATAAAGAAAAAATTTAGTCTTCATACTAATGCTTTGTATTATTTTAAACTTAAAAATTGTTAATATGTAATTTTAGCGTGTTTGTATTAAAACTCTTTAGTTCTGCCAACACAAATACACATTTTTTTAAATATGATTATAATGATGTATTTGAAACAATGCTAGCCATTTTTTAACTCGTTATGAATGTGGCCAAACAGTTTATTTTTATTTGTTCGCTTTATTTTACTTAGTTGCTTTGCTGTTTACGTTAACTTTTGCTTATTGTCTTCGCCTTTTACTTTTTCCGTTCTGCCAAACTGAGTTGGCGCATACATTTAATGGCGTTTTAATAGTTTGATTAATGCTTTTACACACCTTCTCCATACCTCTCTTCTTACTTAGTTATTATTAATGTTTAAAATTTTAATAATTTTAATTTTTTCCCTTGGATATACAAAATACGATATAAGCTTAACAAAAACGAATCATTGAATATTCATGAGGCTTAAATGATTTCTTGGTTTTAATTACAATATAAAATTAACAATTTGCAATTTGTTACAAGAATAATTGTACTTTAAGGAAAGTAAACTTTGCTACTAAATTATTAAAAAAAATATATATTTATCGAAGTATTATGTGTTGACTATAATTTAATTTTCAAAGATTAAATAGTCTAAAACAATTGCTCCAAATAATAAATATTTGCTGTAGTAAAGACCAACAGAGTAACATTAAGCAGATATATGTTATAAAGTTTAATAGATAAAAAATTATTTAAGATTAATCTCTTAGCTCCTTGTGATCTTCTTATCGGCTCTAATTTATCACTGTGTCGTAGTTATCCATCTTTTCCTCTCTTCTTCGTAAGATCTCTAGGGAAAACATACTAGGATGCCCAGAATTTGCTGCTTGCTGCAGCTATACAGCTTTACTACCATCCAAACATTACCCTGACACCCACTAGGCCAATCAGTCCGAAGTTTTAGAATTATCTTCTCTAAACTTTCCTAGTCCGCTAGCGAGGATAAGAACAGACAAGCAGGTATGTTTATTTGTCTAACATAAAAAATGGTAACTGTTTACCATTCAGCTTTATGTTATATTTTCCTGTTTCAGATCTTTCTTTTTTAACAATTTTTTGCGCTTACCGAGTTGGTATATTTTTATGTATTGCATTTTAAGTTTTTATACTTTCTAAAAAGTTTCCGATATTGCAAAGGTTTTTTTTTTAATATGAGTGAGTTATTAATAAACATTTTTTCTTGAAAATATATAGATAAAGGAAGATTAAATATAGTCTTTTGCTTATACCTGAAATATGCACTTATATATCAGCTTTTTCACCAAAAGCTGCCTTCTTAATATAATATTTGCAATAAGTTTGATCGTATTAAATTCGTGGTAACAGCTCTGTTGAAAATTTGGGAAAGAAGAAATATATATATTTTTCCCGCTAAGTCTAAGTACACCTGTGAATATATTATGACTTATTTAAGCAGCTGTTCATATTTTTGAAGAAAAGTATTCCAATAAACAGACAATGTTTTCTTGGGAAGAAGTTTTTATACTATTAGGATAATGTTTCGTTTAACCCAAATTTAAATCAGGGTTGTAATAAGACTTTTTTAATTAAAAAAGAAAACGAAGTACAAGAACACTGCAAGCAAAAACAACAAACAATATTTTCATTTTCTTACTGTCTGTATTGAAAAGAAAAATTACTACTTTACTGATGGCTGACGGAATGCTGCCTGCAGGATGTCAAGCTTAGGGTAGGAGTATCCTTTTCTTGTTATTTTTTCTCTCAATACAAATACGGTTGTTGTTGCCTTTGTCGTAATTTCTATTATGTTGGTTTCATTTTATGTTCTTGTATGGGTGCAAATGACTAATGGCGATGAATTCGTCAGTGTCAAAATCAGACTGTTACAAAACATTTTGTTGGAAATGTTAAATGCACAAAAATACACACACTGTATTACACATACACACGAATTAATACATTTTTAGAATGTTTTTATTATTTTTAAAGTTGTAGCATGTTGTTGCGTCGTAGCATGATAATGATACGATATTACGCGAACGCTATTACGATGACACTCTAAACGAAATTCTCTTTTCACAGTTCTTCAATTTAAGAGGTATATATATATATATATATATATATATATATATATATATATATATATATATATATATATATATATATATATATATATATATATATATATATATATATATATATATATATAATTGATACAAAAATTGCTAAAACATATGAATGAGACAAGTTACAAAGAGAACAGTGAAGAAATACTTTAATTTGTGTGTCGACTTCGTCTAACCGAATTAATATTGATATGAATATTCCTCTTACTTATTTGCAAAATAAGTTGGTTAAATAGATGATGTTTACAATGTACACAATCTAAGGTAGATAGATGCGAAGAATGCTGATGATGGATTTGGCGGTCATGAAAATGCGGCATTAGATTCTGAAAAACGTTCGCATACATTTGTAAAATAATTTTTCTTTCTAAAGATTTTTAGAGATTAAATTAATAAATGAACCTAAGCCAGAAAACAATAAATTTTAAATCATTTAAAATAAAAAAGCATTTACAACTAAATTTTAAATTAGTTTTCTTATGTTTATTGATTTACTTATTTTTACTCTTTTTTATATTATAAAATAATAATTTTTGGAAGAAATATAGCTTTTTGGCACAAAACTTGTGATTCGACCACTAAAAAAACACAAAGCAAATTTGATTTTTAGAGTGAAATATATCTTAACAAAATAGGCGTAAGGTAGAAACTTAAACACAATTTCTTATTCTTCCCTGACAAGATTTAACAAGGCACAGTATTTTTGTCTGTTTAAAAGATTCAAGAACGAAAGTGTTTTACATATGGCAGACAAATCTTTTTGTGATCAGCCCCAATGTCCGGTTGAAGAAAAAAGTTTGTTTAATTATCTAACAACTTTTTGAGTACCTCATGTTCTTGACTAATTTTTGAATAACAAAACAATCTCAAGTTCCTTTCATTTTTGATTCTTAAAGTTAAGTTTATTAAGAAGACAAAGTGCTAAGAAATTCGTTTAAAATACTTTTTCAGTACTAACTTGGGCGTTTATTCACAGAAGAAGATTAATATTAACCTTTTTGAAAAAAAATTTTTGGTCTTAGTTTTTTTATAAAACGAGGAAAAACGATAAATATTAATTACCGAAATGACTGATATTGAAAGCAACCACCAAATTTACGTAATAATTGTTAAAAATACTTTTGCTACTTCTATGATTATTACTCGTACTCTTTTGGTGTAATTAGTTCACCACTAGAGTAATAGCGCTTTTAAATATTTATGTTTTCTTTTCATTTCATTTCCTTATTGCAAATTTTTGATTAATTCCATTCACTGTGCAAATGCTGCTTTTTGTCAGTAAAAGGAAATTAACGGTAATGTTTAGTATGGGACAATTAGTTTAACAAACCTATAAAATATAATTTTGACATATATTTATATTAAGAACTTACAAGAGATATTGGTTAGTTAAGCTTGGTCGCAACAACTTTTAACAAAGTTTACCTGGAATGCTTTTTACCCGAACAATTAAAATTTTTAAAGGAAAAGTAGAGATTAAAAATTGCACTTTCCTTTTTTAATACAAAATTTAGACCATATGTATAGAATTTAAAAATATTATTTTATATTGTTGAGTTTTGATAAATATACGCGCTAGCGCATTAATATAAATATATACAGGAAGTACGTAGAGAAATGAAATTTTAAAAGCTTAAAACAATCTAAACTTGAAAACGCACTTTCAGCCCTTAACTGCAAAAAAAATCTAATTTACTCTCTCACCCTCTCTCCTTCCCATTTTTGTTGTAACTTTTTCGATTTTTGTTTTTTTTTTTTAGTATTTGTTAATAAAATTAAGTTTGTTTCGGTTTTATGTAAAAATGTTTCTGTTATAAATAACCTTTGAGAATTTAATAATACATCATTTGGTTGGTGTGTTTTATTTCTTTTTTAGTGATTTTCATGAAAATGGATTAACGTTTTGTAAGGTCTACTGCCAATCAGCCTAAAGCAATTTTTTCGGCCAACAAACTTAGTTCAAAATGACCTCCCCACTCTCATACTCTATCATCTTTAGCAATTTCGTATCATCTATTACTAAAAGGAAGAATAACAGCAGCAGAAGTGATAATAAAACAAAAGGGATGTTTGTGGGTGTCCATATAAATGACCAAAATATCACATTGAAATCCCAATGGTAACGCATTGCCAGATAAAATGTTTCAATGTCCAATCAGGTAATTTGTCAAAATGTTCCATGGAGAAAGTTCTGTGATATATTCAACAATTTTTTCTGTCTATTTTTCTGTTTATTACTTTTCTGAGCTTGAAAGCCTAAAAAAATAAATTTATTTATTTATTCATCCCTTCTGATTCAGATAAATGTAAATAAATCTACCATTTTTTCAAACTTATTTTTATACATATTTTTTGTGTTTTAATAGAATATAGAATGGAACACAAATAAACATGGCGTTTAGTAACATTTAACTTTGCTTTTCTACTTTTTAATTTAAAATTCTTTGTACTTTAATGTTTGAAGAAACATGAAGATTTAATCTCAATAATCATTTTAAGATGAATAACAGTTTTGAAAAATTACGTTAAAAATAATTATGTATTTCCTTTTACTTATGATTTTCTGCAAAACAATAACAATTAAATTTTCTCTAAAAATAACAGAAACGTATTTTCGTTTTAAATAAATCGATATAGTAACTGTTCTACCTATGTAAGTATATTTTACTGCAGATATACATTCAAAAGATTTTAAAATTAACTTAAAACCTTTTGATGTTCGAAATAAATGAAAAATATCTAGCTTTTATTGTTTTTGTAGGTTACTTTTAGAGGGAATAAAGGAAAGAAGTAGTTTAAGCAGGTTAAATTTTATTAAGTAAAATAAATACAGAAACATTCTTTAATATTGTTTTGGTAGGTTACATTTTGGTAGTTAAAATAATTGAAAAAGCAGTACTTTTTACTAATTTGATAGTTTTTGTTGGCATTGGAATAAAAGAAAAACTGTTTGTTTTTACACATTTTGTTAGTTACGAAATCAACATTAAAAAACAATTAAAAAGTACATTTAATTCAAATGAATTGTAAGTGAACCGTTCTTTAAATAAAAAGTTGTTTTTTAAAGTGGTTTTTCATTTAAATTTACCTACATAATATTTTGACTATACTGCAACTACCATTTATTTTTGGTTCAAATTTTTTTCTGCTATCCAAAGTGGTACACCGTGATTTAAAATTGGTAAAATTATTTTTTAGCAATTGCCGCTGCGTTACCTGGATTATTATTTCGCTTTTGAAGTTTGCAATGAAAGTTTTGTATAGAGAACATCGAATTTTTAATAGGGTATTAATTTCTGCAACCCGAAGCAGCTTGGCACTGCAATAGAGTAGCGCATTTGCGCTTCTTCTTTTTTATTTGTATTTTGAAATTTAACTTTGAACTTAATAATAAAAATTCTACCAAATGACAATAGCAGAATATATTTTCTTTAAAAATTTACAAAGTCGCGCTGGTTACATTATTCACAATTCAGGGACGGACCACCGATTTCAATGATCTCTGAATTGTTAGATTCGTCTCAGCTCTGACTTACAGCTTAAAAATAATTGAATATCGAAAAACTCGTATGCAACACCGTGATTTGTAACGAAATATTTTGAGAACTGTTGGACTAATATAGATAAGCTTTTTTTAATTATTCTGAAAAAGTGCATTGCAAATAAAAGTGCATAGGACCTCAAACATAAAAGAGCGTTCCTTAATGAAAAACGACATAATGAAATTAAGAATTGCTGAAGTTAAACTACTGTTCGTGGTACCTCCTCCTATATTTATTTAAAAAAATATTATTCGGACAGTTTCTCTCACAGTTCGAAAAAAATAGTACACTAACAAAGCATACTGTTTGAACAATACAATTTCTAAATTTGTTTATAAGTTTCAACGCAAACATGATACCGTACACACCGATTGTAGGCTGATGATCATGAACACTTCAATAACGTACTGATCTTAATTTTAGCGTACTTTAGTGTACTGATCTTAAAGATCACTGCGTAAATTTTAGTGATCTTTAGAGTATTTTAAGTGAACTTAGCGTCTTTAGTGTTTTTTTTAGTGGTCTTGCTTGTAAATTATTTTAAGTGTTCTTTAGAGTAGTTTTAGTGAACTTTAGAGTAGTTTTTAGTTATCTTTCATGTTTTTCAGACTGGTCTTGCTTGTAAAGTTACAATTGAAAATAAATATATTTTTTTATTTTGTATTAAAAAATCAAATCAAAATTTCAACATTCAATATAATTTATCGATTAAATCTGTTATATAAATTATTAATACTAATATTATACAACAAAAAAGGCTTCGAAAAACTAATTGTCAATTTATAAAGAGTGTTAATATCAAAAAATTTTATAAGCTGGTAGATATATTTTTTTCATCTGCCTAAAAAACCACTTAAGAATTATTTATTCAAGTTTATTTTTCTGTTAATGACCTGTTGGCCCAATACATTTTTATTTGAACAATTAAAAAAAAAGTTTAAATAATTAATAATCTTTTATAAAACCATAAAATTTATATTAAAATTCATAAAATTTTGAATTTCAAGATATTACAAATAATAATAAAAATTAAAAAAAAACTTCAAATAATAATTTAACTTATGGAGTGCGTACTTCATATTGCCTACAATAAACCATTTAAAATATGGTCGGCGCACAAGGACGAACACAAAAGTGTAAAACTAGCAAATAAACTACGACTTCAGAAGGTCTTTAAAGAACAGATGGGTGTACGAGTGGATGCAGTTCAACAAGAAACTGGGTTTTCTAACAATGGAAATACGTCCAGGCGTTTCTTTTCTAATCCCGAACTTGTTGCCGATGTGACTGGTGTATCAAAAAGTTAATTCCTTGATGTTCGAGAATTTTACTCAAGATACAGCAAAACATTTTGTTGAAAAATATGATTGGTATGATATGCCAGTAACAGTACACAAAATACTAATACACGGAAAGGATATCATATATGCGGCAATACTTCCTATTGTCATGCTTTCTAAAGAAGCCAAAGAAGGCAGAAATAAAGATTATAGAAATTATAGATTAAGGTTACAACATATGCAGATGTTTTTCATCGACTTCTAGTGTCGTCAGATCCTTTTATAAGTAGAATTTGATGTCAACCCCGTAATCAGGTTCTGGAAATGATAGATGATGAATAAAAGTCTATATTTAAATCCATGTATTGAAATTTGTTTATAAAATAATTAGTTTTGTTAAAAAACAAAAAGTTGTGGAAAATAATATAATATGGGTTATATGGGTGGTGGGTAGTGGGTAGTGGGCGTGGCCAATTTGTATGAAATTTTATTTTATTCTTAAAAGGCTCTGTGACAAATTTAAAAAACTTTGGGCCAAAAATAAATTTTGTGTTCTATTGGCAGTGGGTAGTTAGCGAGCGTGGCCAATTTTGATGAGGCTAACCAAAGCCTCAGAGCAAAACTTCAACATTCTACAAGCACTCCTTATATTTTTTACCAAACATTGTATTAGTAAAGCCCACTGTGCGCTGTATAGATTTGAAAATAAATTTAAAAAAAGCAATTTGAAAAATTTTCATTATGATGAATAAAAAAATAAAAGTTTCGATTTGGACCGATTATGTTTCTGTGCAATTGTGCATTAATTAGTGCCGAAAGTTACATAATTTATTACCTATTTTGCTTTAAAATTAATATCAGTCGAGTTTTTTTTTAATATACTGAAATGAAGAATTTAAAGTCGTAATAGTTTCACAATTTCGATTCCAAGAAATTACCCTTTTTATTTTAAATTGTATGCTTTTGTATTAAATTATTAATAAAACAAGACAAAGTATTAAGAAGCCAAAACTTAAAAAATAGTTCGATGAACTGTTTGCGTTTGAAAATCTTGGAAGATTTGTACTTCCATAAACTTTCTAAGGCGTTTTGATTAATTTTTAAGCTAAAATTCATAACAAAGCGTAAGAAAAAAATCTTTCGCCCCATCTTTATCTCAGCAATTCTTTCCAAAGTTTTTTGGTTGTTTTTGCGTACAAAATTGTACGTTCGATGCATAATATTTATTACTTTTGGAGCAATTATTCCTACATATAACCGACCTCCTATATATTTGACACCTAGATCTACTTTTGATTGGATACACGTCCGTTTATTACAAGGAGTTTCTATTTTTTTATTATAACTCGTAACATATAATAGTGACATGTGTGTTTGTATAAAATAAAAACGAAAAAAATAAAGTTTGGTAATATGATTTTTTATCTTTAGAACATTTCGTTAAAAATAAATTAATACGCTTACGAAATTATATTTTGTTGTTGTCTGATTTAATGAACAAAACAAAATTCTTAATCTGTAAAAAAAAATTAAATAAATGTAGATATTTTTATTACTTGGCATGTAAAACAAGCCGAAAACATACAAAACCAATGCAAAAACAAAAATACAAAATTAACAACAGCAACACAGACTCCAAGAATTATTATTAATGACTTTGACTAGAGAATCTTGTGTTAACTACAAGGGACAACAGAGTTTTGATTTCAATACCAAACGAACAAATAAAAAATAATATACAAATAAAAAGTGATGCACCAAGTAAATCGGAATATTTTCATTTTCCCTCTAAGTGGAGTCAAAAAACTTAAAGTCGACAAAAAAATCAATAAACTTCTACATACATTTAGTTCCTTACGAGACTAAGCGTTCTTTGTATTTGTAAGTATTTAATATTTTATTTGACTACAATTTATATTACAGCCACAATCACTAAAGGTGAATTGGAAGATTTTAAATTTCAATTTTAAATGATTTGTTTTAATCCAATTATGCTCACAACTCGCCTTTTTCCTGCAGCCCACAAAACGAGTAGTGTGACAAACATTATTAATCACGTTTCGATTGTAGAGTTGAGTAGTACATGATTTTTTTAAAAATCTTAAAAAAGTTTGTGAGAAGTTTTGTTATTCTGTTTTGATTTTGTCGTTTTTGTTCTTAATTTGTTGAATTTTGTCTCAATGATAATTAAAACTAAAAATTTCATTCGTTGCTAAGCGGTTTTGCAAAATAATAAGAACCTACTACTTGCAAATAAACAAGTCCCAGCAAAAAATTATACATTACATTAAAGAGTACTTGCCATATAATGACTTAATTTTGTAATTGCCAAATTTTGTTACTCGCTTACAAAACGCATTACATTAGTTTGCAAACAAAGGAAGTAGTAAATGAACTAGTCCTTCAAGTTAAAAAAGAATACCTTAAAATACGTACTTATGATAATTATTAATTATTATTATTGCAATAGGCAATGTAATCAATCCTCAGTAATTGATTATAAAAGTCTCATTCCTTGTTAAAATCATTAGGCTAGTAATCTAGTTGGAAAGTGCTTCCGCCAAAAATGCTTAGTTCCACACTCGATTACCTTTTTTGAAATTTTTTGCTGGTGTAGAGTCTACTGATTTTGTTTCGACAAACACACGAAAATTAAATGATTTTAAATAATTTATATATAAATGACAAGTTCATAATTTAGTCTTTTATTAATGATAATTCACATCATCAGATTACAAACGGGTAATAAACTTTAGGCTTCTGCTTGCAAAGATATCCAAGTTTTAGAAGAATTTATAAATAACGGTTCATTACATGCATTGTTTTTGCGCCTGAAAGTATTGTAAAAAAGTTCAACCGAGCATTTTTCTCTTTTTTCCACAAAAAAGCGGATTTTCATAGAAATTTTTCATAAAATAGTGAATTCAGCTAAATATTTGTTTCAACTCTCGACAATATGGTATGAGTGCTTCTGATGAGTTATATAGCACTATATAGCGTCTGGAAAATAAACAAATCCTGCAAACTCAAAATCAAAAATATACAAAGCAGTAAAAGGAGTACCAAAGTAGACTCTATTATTTAAGTGCTCAAATTATTGAAAGACGTCACAAAGCTTGAATTAATGCAGTAAAAAAATTAAATAAATAGCAATGGTGTAATGGTATCTATTCTATTTGCATATCGTTCGAATTAAAAACGTATGCAAAAGAATTATTAGAGTCCCAAAAAGTGATGAAAAATGTCAGACTGTCTATTCTCATAAAGTGTGCCTCGCGATGGTGATAAAAAAATTACTTTGAATTAAATGGTTTGCTTATAGAAACGAAAAACCCTCCTCTATCTTTTGGACCGTAATAGCCAGGCATTTGTAATTTACTACCAGTTCGCCACGATAACAACTTCAAAAATTGAAGGGTGTTTTCGAGAAGACGTTAACGCAAAAAATAACATAAAAAAGTAAAGAGTTCCTATGGTCATACGTTATTAACGTATGTGAACTTAAAATCTTAACCGTTTTATATAGAGACTCCATTTTTAACTATAATGCGTATTACCGCAGCAACTACAACAAAAAAAAAAAAAACAAAAACATAAAACTCAAATTTAATAGATGCAGGTTACATGTGTTTTGAATCGTACCAGACAGTGACATGAAACTTATACATAGTCCGCCATATTCATAAAGATTAAAATAAATTTGAAATGTGTTTTATGACAAATTTTCCAAGCAAATTTGTCCTTAAATATAACTAATATCCATTTAAATTTTTTATGAATACAGAGGAGTGTGTGTAAAGAGTATTGCCATAGAGACGTGGTTTTGAGTGTATCACTATTTTTAACTATACAAGGCAAGCATCTTTAATTTACACAAGGTATGTAAAATTAACTAAAAAATAAAATCTATATGGGATTTTTTTCAGGAATTATATCCTACAGATTTAAAATGTTCATATGTTATTTTCTTTTAGGAAACTATTAGTCAAATAACAAAGCATAATGTGTACCTTAAAGAAACAGATATTCTTATCTAAAATAAATTCATAGTTTCATTGTAATCATGACATATTTTTTATTATCTTTAATTACTTTCTATATTGTTTCCTTTTTTGTTTCCATTATCTTAAGTTGTTTTTCATTTATGATGAAAATAGTAATGTTAAAAAATTGTTATTAAATATAAATATTCTGTTTTTTGCATATTATCTATTTATCCTATATTATGAAATACAAAGTTATATTTGTAACAAATTAAATTTTAAATACAAATTTAGTATATTTATGAAGTCGAAAAATTTTTCTCTATTATGTAAAATTTTGAATATTGATTTGATAACCAAGTATCAATTTATGTCTAATTGGATATAAATCTGTAAAGGTACGATCAGATAAGTCAAATATTTCACCAAAAAATTGTAACCACTATTTCTACAAATGTTTATTCAATCTTTTCTGATACGGATCATTATGAATGACGATTCATAATATAATTAATATAATATATTACCTAATATATTGAGCAAAGGCCGGTGTATCCAAAATGGCTGAGCTGCTGGATGTCACGCTGAATTACAGGCGCGCGAGAAACGTTCTTATAATTTGTTTAAAATTTGTATGGGAAGTTCTTGGAATTATTTCCAAAATAATATAATAAAATAATAAAAATATGTATATATTTTTAAAAACATTAAGGTTTATTTAAATAAAACTTTTTACAAAGCAAACTTCTTTATTTTTGTGTGTCCTTTCTTTTGTGGTTTCTTTAAAACTAAACTAAAACCAACTATTTTCATTTCTTAAGTACAGAGTTTCACTCCCTCCTGTTTTGCTGAACAGGCAAAATCGATCATTAGTATCGATTTTGATATAAAACTGCATTAAAGAAATTTACAAAGTAAGCTTAAAATTTAAATATGTAATTCTATATTTTCAAGTGCTATTGCCCAACTTTAAGTTTTCATTCATATATTTGAGTTCAACAGTCTTTATAATAATATTTTTTTATTGAATTTAATTGAAATTTGATTTGGCTGACATAACATTTTGTTTTAATTCATAAATAGCAATTTAACGATTTTTTCTTATATGAGTTTTAAAGTTCAATGGTTTTTAAATATGTATGTGGTTTAGGCAATAGTAACTTGATTTTGTTTTTATTGTATTAGCAACACAAGTTCTACTTATTATTTAAGTACTTATTCACTATAGTAGGGATGTCCCCATCCCTTGGTGGAAGTATATATGTAACTCGCGTGGAAGACGGCAGAAGAGGAAAGGATCCTCTCGAAGGAAGGCTGTTGTACAACTAGTTCAGATGCTCCCACTTCCGTGACGGCAAACTCCAAGCGAGCTGCTGCTAGCCCGGCTGTGCCCGAGAGCTCCAAGAAAGCCAGGGCAAAGGAGCCTGGAGAGAGAGTACAGGGACCTCCAGGGAAGAGTGAAGGAACCTGTCGGACTGTCACCAAGAAAGATAATAGCAAAAAGCCATCGGAAGGGCCATCCGAGCCAAAGAAGGGGAATAAGCCCCACCTGTGGCGCTTAAAACCAGAGGCGGTGATGATCAAGCCTTCAGAGGGTCACAGCTATGCAGAGGTGCTTAAAGACCTACGTAGCAGAATGGCGACTGATAAATCGGTCAAGATAAATTCCGTAAGGAAGACAAAAACAGGAGCCATTATCTTGGAGCTTGGAGAAGGGGAGAAAGTTAGGCCGGAGTTTGTCCAACAGTTGAGGAGTACTGTTCGGGAAAAGGCCTCCACTGCGGAGCTTAAATCAAATGCTACGATATCTTTATCGGGACCTTGATTCTTAAAGAGGAAGTGGAGACAGCAATCCCGAAACCGCTCACTGACCCAGGGGAGTAGATGCGGATTAGGATTACGATGCCGAACGCACGATAGCAGGTACGGGCTTTTGTCACACTACCCGGTGCCGTTAGGCTCAAGAAAGTTTGTCAAATAAAAATCGGATGGATCCGAGCCAAGATACTAGCTTGCGAAGACATCACTGTACTGACCCTGACAGAAAGGTTACGTTCATTTGATGTGGCGAATCGGGGCACAAAATGAAATACTGCAAATGCGTCGATGCAAAACGTAGCCGAACTGATCACCTGCCCGGCTCAAGTAGTTGCCCACTGGCCAAAAAATTAATGTGATCCAAGAAAATATGCACAGAAGCTGGATGGCGGATGCTCTATTAGAGCAGGTAGTTGCCGAAAAGGAAGCAGATATAGTCATTATCAGTGAACAGTACGGACAAATATCCCGAGGCGGCTGGTTTGAGGATGAAACAAGTACAGATGAACTTTGGCTGCCTAGCGCCAGTAGGCTCGCGGTCACGCAGCATGGAGCCAGTTGGTGCTACACATACTTTCGAACTGGGAATTTTACACCGATGAGCTGCTACCTCACTCCTAGTGACAATATAGAGATGCTTAAAACTAAGCTGGATTATATTGAGGATAGGGTACATGAAGTGGGCGGGCCCTTTAAAGCAGCTGGGGATTTCAACGACAAGGCTGTCGAATGAGGATCCCCAACAACGAACACGCGTGGAAGGTAAATTCCGGACATGTCCGCCAGGCCTGGTCTGGTCGTGGCGAACCCTGGGAACGTCACTACCTTCAGAAGACCGAGATGTCAGCACCACGTCGGACATCACTCTAGTGTCCGAGAGCCTGGCCGGAGCAATTGTTGGATGGAAGGAACTGGAGGATTATAGTGGAAGTGACCACCAATATATTAACTTCCAGATCGAAGTGAGACCTAATCCCGCCCTGACACCAATAATGGGATATACACGCTAGTGGAACGTGTCCATTCTGGACCGCGGAGCATTTCTGGCTAATTTCGATTCGGCTTAAATTGCACACGCCACCGATGGCGCTAGTTCCTCAGCAGATGCGATAATGCGGCGCATAATTCGGGGCTGTAACGCATTGATGCCCCGTATAGCGCGTCATTCTAGGAGACGACCTGTTTTCTGGTGGACACCGGAAATTGCTGAACTCAGGCAATAGAAGGAGCTAGGCAGAACGGTGAGGTACTCTTGGAGGCCGAAGAGTTTAGGCTATCCCGAAAGGCGCTGAAAGTGGCAATTTTAACGGACAAGAAATCAAAATGGGAAGAACTCCGGAGTGATCAACACAGAAAACCTTGAGGGCTAGGCTATAAGATTTTTGCAGTGGAGCTAGGTGGAAACTCCGCCGTCCCACAACTGTGCGGTGAGGAGGTTAACAACATCGTTTAAACTCTGTTCCCCATGCACCCTTCGCTACGCTAGGAACGTGAATCTTAGGTTGGTGTAATGTCTGCACTCTTCACAGAGGAGGAGCTGAAAGCCGTGGCGAGATGCCTTAAAAGGAGCAAGGCCCCTGGACCAGATGGAGTACCAAGTGAGGTAATAGGAGTACTGGCTGAAAACCGGCCAGATGCGATGCTCGAACTTTAAAATTCTTGTATAGCCAAGGGCGTCTTTCCCAAACAGTGGTAGATAAAGAAGTTCACGTTGATCAGCAAGGGTAGAGACGATCCGGCAGAACCGTCAGCATATCATCGCCTCTGCATTCTGGACAGTGCCGGAAAACTCCTGGAAAAACAACGCAGTTTGGCAGAGTCCGTCGACGTAGCTGGAGGACTGTCGGAAAGGCAGCATGGTTTTCGACCCAGAAGGTCAGTACTTGGCGCAATTTAGGACGTAGTAAGACGTCTGTACTTTTTCATAGCCTAATCGTCGGCAAAGTAAAATAACTAATAAAATTGCTATACTTTCACCACCTGTTCTTTTCTCTTCTCTATCCCTTTCCAAAAAATAATGTAGCACGGTTACACACTAATTAAATAGGCATTATTGGCTGAAGTGCTACTTCTCTTTATACAAAAAGAAAAAAAGCAGCGTACGATGGACGGATATCATGAGGGCACTACGGGAAAAAATCCGCATTTCCGGATACCTACTGAAAATTCTCCGGAGTTATCTGAACGACCATGTGCTCCTTTACGACACACCAGAGGGTTAACGGGTTCTCTGAAATTTGAGTTACGACAAGATCTTGAGCAAAGATATGCCAGAGGATACACATCTTGTTGGGTACGAAGATGATTTAGCGAGACATTGACGATGCCAGGAGAAAGTTTAACCAAGTCATGATAAGGACTCGGATATGGCTTGAGGACCACGGTCTGGAGCTCGCCAGAAACAAGACCGAGGTTATATTGATGGCACGAGATCACATGCCACTGGAGGTCGACATGCAGGCTTGAAACTGGACTGTAGGCTCACTTATTGGGCCCAGATACAGCACGTGGCCAACAAGGCAGCAAAAGTGACGGATATGCTAAGCAGACTGATGGTGAATATTGGCGGCCCACGCAGAATAAAAGAAAGCTGATCATGGCAGCAACAAACTTGACACTGTTGTATGGCAGTAAAATTTGGGGAGATGCGCAAGCGCAAGGCACTGGAAGCAGAACAGTGCACAGCGGCACTCAGAGTTGCCTCAGCCTACCACACTGTCTCGGGCGCAGCAGTCTTTGTGATGAGCCGGGAAATACTGGTCGACCTCTTGGCCTTTGAGCGGAAGGAGGCATGGGAGGACAGTGCTGATAGTAGCGAGCAGAGTTCGAAAACCATCCAGCGATGACAGGACAGATGGAATGCGGAGACAGTCGGCAGATGGACGGCAACCCTCATCCGCAACGTGGAGAGATGGACTCAGAGGAATTTTGGGGAAGTAAACTACTTCCTTACCCAGTTCCTCTCGGTTCACGGATACTTCCGAAAGTTTCTGCACCGCATAGGGAAGGTAAATGACCCTGTTTGCATCTACTGCGAAACGCCGAACGAAGACGCTGAGCACACTTTCTTCAGCTGCATCATATGGCACGCTAAGAGGGACACCTTGAAGGAGCAGATTTGTGAATTTACCCGCATTAACATAGTTGGCAAAATGCTCGAGTGTCAGAACGCTGGAACGTTGTAAAAAGATACTGCGAGTGCATCCTTCGAAAAAAGAAAGAGAGACCTCGACGTATCACAAACCGAGGACACCCAACAATGACAAAAGATGACGAGCCAATAGCATGATGCTCGCTACAAATATGTCGGTCCTAGACATGGGAGAGTATAAAACTGATCCTTCTCTAAGTCGTCGTTCTGGCCCCTTCCCGAAGTAATGTAGAAAGCAGTTCCGAGAAGGGAGTCTCCCCAGGAGAGGAGGAGGGATTGTTTTAGTGGAATGAACACATGACGCAGCTGCGACGCTCACTGTAATTGCGAAGGCATTTTAAGCCCTATCTCGCCCACAGAAAAAATAATAACAATAATAATAATAATAATAATAATAATAATAATAATAATAATAATAATAATAATAATAATAATAAAAATAATTAAATATGGTAAAATTGATAAAGTAGGAATAGCTCATTATAAAATGTAAATACAGTAAAACCTCATAACCGGACACTCACCGTCGCAGTATTTTTGTCCGGTTAATAGAGGTGTGCGCTTATAAGCAAGGTACTCATTTTAGATTATACACTTGGTTGTATAATAGTTTATTGTGAGTAAACAAAAATACATATTTGGAGTAGACTACTTCAGCTTAGATTGTTTCAATATCAGCTGTTTGGTTTTAAACTGACTTTAAATGTTTTTTATTTGTTGAAATACAGCAAAGTCTTTTGCTGCAAAATGCTTCAAATAAGGAATTTGCGTTCTTCATGTTCTCCAAAACACAGCTTGGATATATTTATCAAATACAGTTATCTTAAGAACAGACGCTTTCACGCTTTTATCCATTATAATCTGCATCAAAATTTAAAATCGAAACAAAAATTAAAAAAACTGCTTTCGGAAAGCTGGAAAGGAGCTTTGCTGAGGTATAAAGCTTATAGAACAAAAATAGATTTTGCGAGACTTGATGCTGAAGTTGCAGTATCGGTCTTTGATAGTAAGTGCTTTAATACTAAACACTTATCGTGAACCTTAAAATTTTGGATTAAACCTTGATCAAGGAATTGGTAAAATTTAATTTTCTTTAATGAGATGCGATACTGTTTAAAATTGAGAGTATTTTACGCTTTTCAGATGTCATTTTCCTGGTGAACTGCTAGAGCGCCATTTAATCATGATCTCAAGTTTTCGATACTTTTTTGTAAATTTTCAGTTTTCTTCTAAAGATTTTTGAAAGCTCAAGGGCGAGCTGTTTTTTCTAAAACTAAGAGAAGCTTTTTTTTCAGTAGAACTACTTTTTAAATACAACTCTTTTTGCAGTGTCTTCTTACGCATCTGTCGGCTTATGAGAGGTATTTTGAACAATATATTTTGAATTTTTTGTCCGCGTTCGGTTATTAGAGTGTCTGCTTATGGAAATGCATTTTGTATGGAAAAACTAATGACCAGGTTGGTTCTACAAAACTAGGCCGGTTATTAAAGGTTTCCGGATATAGGTCCGTTTTGAGAGGTTTCACTGTATATAAAAATATGAAAATACTGCTTGTGTAATTATTCTTTAAATGGACATTTTAAGGAAGTTGTCACATAATTTATCGTCGTTAAAAAAAAACAATTAAAACATAACAAATACTCGGAAATTTCTATGAGCTTATAAACACAGTTTAATTTCACAACATTATTTATTCACTTATTAAGCTGTTTTTCTGCTTCTCAATTTATCTTACACTCATTATAATCTGAAGAAAAAATCCCCAAATAATAAAAATTTAATTACTGTTGTCATACCTTTCGGTGAAGACCGTCGTCACTGGCTGTTTGCAGTGTCTTGTTAGTAAGTCTAGTTAAAAGTACCTTAGCTTGACTAGCTGTGTTTGGTACAGCCAGTGACGACGGTCTTCACCGAAAGGTATGACAACAGTATTTTATTTACTGGCGGAATAAATCCAATTAACTTAATACCAAAAATTTAATTAGTTGTATTCTTTAAATCATTGATTAATAGACATATTTGACTATAAAAAAATATTTCTTAATTACAAAAGATCTATTAAACAACTGGTATGGTAGCTCGTTAAACTTTCCTTTTTATAAATTAATATTAAGTTTAATTAAAACAACATTGTCCAGATAGTTTTTGGATTCTCTGGACCATATTAAATTATAAATTATCTTTAATTTATTTAAATTATTTTACATTAATTTGTAAATATTTGTACAACATAACAGTTAATTGGGTAATTTGTAAGTTTAAATTTTGATTATTATCTTCACAACAAGCAAAAATGTGACACTACAACGCATGTCTAAGTAACCTTAAAGTCTCCTTAAATCGTGTGTTTTACTGAATTTTGATCTCCAATAAATTTTTAAGGCGATAGGATAAACATATGGTCATGAAATCAGCTCATGGTACCTCCAAAAGTTAAATGGCAGATTATGGATGGATACGTGATAGAAAGTAATTTTTCTTCCGCGACGTTAATCAGTACATAAGAAATTTAGAACAATAACTGAAAAGAAATTAAAAAAGTAAAAGAGTTAATAGCAAAAATTAAGCAGTATTTATATAAAGATACATAATTTCCTTTTGCTCTTTCTAAAGTTTACATTGTGCAAAACTTAAACATACAGTATGAACAATTTTAACAACCGCTTTAGTTTTAATTTTTATTTCAAACAACATTTGACATAAAAGAATTCTTCTTTATATCTTTTAATTTGTATTTATTGTACATTTAAATTATAAAACATCTTTCTTAATGATTCTTAAGTTTCTAACGAGAAATAAAATATACATACTCGTACAAATATTAAAAGTACAAAAGTATGTAGCTACTAAAAATATTGTAGATTTTTGCTGGGCAAAATGCATATCTTGTAAACGAAATTAGTTGCCAGTACTGGAAATTCCATAATTGAAAATTGTAAAGTTGGCTTATTATAACGCAGACGGTGTTAATAATGCATAAAACCAAAAACGTCTTAATTTTTAACTCTTATAATTAAATCTTGTTTTTTTTTAATCGGATTATCATTTTATTATTATAATTTTATCATTATTCCTTATTTTCAAGGCTTCGTACTGAAGTCTGAAAGCGTTAAGCTACAGCTAAAATCTCTTGCCGTCCTTCACAGACCACTATCTCTTGAAACTTTATAGCAAGAAATAGAAGTTACAGGCTGACGCTTGAACAATTTATACAGAATATGTAGGACTATGCTGGGAACACAATTGGTATGAACGAAGAATTTTTCGTGGCGAATATTCGCCAGCAGAAATAAAACACATCGGTGCATATGAAAACTAACACAACAATTCGTCGTGCATGACAAACTCTCCGATAGATTTATTTCTAACGCCGACAAACGACGAACAAATTAGTACAGAGTTGCCGTTTCTCCTTTTAGTTGATATATATATTAGTAAATAAAGTTTGTATTATCTTAATTGTTGTTTATTTCTTAATAAACATCATTAAGTTAAACATCCAAAATTATTTTCCATAAAATAGCTTTTTAATGTTTTTTTCTTAATGTTTAATTTTTTGTATAACTATTTTTTGTTCTATGGTAACACTATTAGCTTTCATATGCAAAACAAAACACTTTTAAATATGGACAGAGGTGAATTTATAATCGAAGAAGTTTAAAAATTTTAATGCCTATAAAATTTGGCAAAGATTATAAAAATGTGGAGAAAAAACAGAAAGATGAAACGCTATTGGGAGCTTATTAATTTATCCGGGAAGTAAAAAATAAAGAAGTGTTCCAAACATTTTCACGAACATACATATATGTGAACTATACATATGTAAACTTTTTGGTGATGCGTGCAGAAAACGCTGGAGAGGTCTCCGCGACACTTACAAAAGAAACAAACGAGCTGCTCATTAATTGGCTTCAGAAAGTGGAGCATCAACTTTGTCCGAAAGATGGAAGCATAAGAAGTCGCTGGAGTTCTTAGATCACTATAACGATGCGCGACCGTATGTATCTACATATGTGATTACAATATGTTAGTAAAATATTTATCAACTTACATTTATGAATATTGAACAATCGGAAGCGTTTGTTATGACGACGTCGATGAAGACGATGCTCTCGATTCCTTTATTGCTGTTGAAAGTGAACCAGCCACAATTACTGATAGAAGAACGCCTGAAATAATCGAAGTTCGGCCATGGAAATATACTAAAAGGAGGCGAATAAAGAAGTTACCAGGAGTTAATGAAAGAGTGTGCTGATACGGTTAAGGAGTTAGCGTCAACAAATTCAATCGAAAAAGTCCGAGACTCTACTTCAATATTTTTTAAAAGTTTGGCAAAAAAAATATATGAGGCAAAATTAAAACATGCGGTTGTAGCTGAAATAGAAATGAAGGTGATGAATTTGGTTTATGAGCAAATAGCTAAAAACTTATCAAATTGATTTATATGTACATTTTATTTTGTCTCTTTTCTTAATTTATTAAATTTGTTGTAGACCATAACAGACAAAAATCCTTTCTCAAGGTATGCTTATATTGGCACATATTTTTACCAGAAAACGGGACAAGAACTTTTTTGTTTGCTTTTATTTTTGTCTCGAAAATGCATATTTATTGTTCGCATAGAAACATTGAAAACAAAAAAATTTGCTATTTTGTTGAGCAGACAGTAGAAGAAGATCATATTTTAAAGTTTGGTTTGCTCAATAAGTAAACAAAAAATTTTTAACTTTATAGAATTTGCTTCTTACAAACAAAAATATTTTCAAATGTTCTCGTCCCGTTTTTTGATAGAAAACATTTGCCAAAGTGACCGTAAGTTCAGTGTTATTTGTTTTAAATTGTTATTATAACTAAATGATTAATGCTTGTTATTTAAACTACAATGAGCTGAAATATTTTTAGTAATTTCTATTATATTTTATAATAAAAACAACTTCGACGTATAAGATAACATTTTTGTTTTTAAAAGGAATAAAGGAATTCTTTAATTTTTCGTTATTACTATTTCACTGTTATTAATTGTTTTTCTCATATACTTACATACATATATGCGTAATTTTTATAGCAATTAAGTTTCTAAAACAATTTTACTTTTCAATATTGTGGTATTTTCAATACGAAATATATGAATAAATTAAAACAAGTTTTTAATGAAATACATATTGTTATTTTTATTTAAAATAAATTCAATTGAATTATAAAATGTATTCGTTTAATTTTCATTTAAGTGGCTTGTTAACTCATCCCATTTGTTGATGAGCGGTTAGCATGAGAAATGGGAAAAGAATGCAAGTGTTCAGGTGACTGTCTCCACCTTCCAGGAACGTAAATTCCATTTTAATTATGATCCACCAGATTTTCATCCAAAAACCGTTGCTTTTATCTAACATTAGGTAATTGTGTAGAACTATTGTTGCTAATATTTTTGATCGACATTTTGGGCGATGCTTGAATTTTTGCATGCAAGATTCTGCCTCCATTTATTTGTTAAAATACCCAAAGTGTGTTCAATAGATACTCGCGCAGAGGACAATTTTTTGTTGGAATTTTGTTTCAGGCTAGGAAAGTTTCGTCCAGGATATCGTCTCATTAAATTACGTTTAAGGGGGAAAGCATTATTACCCACATAGAATAGGGAGACAATTTATCCGCACATAGGCAAAATAATGCAAAATTTAGTTTTGAATATACATATAGTAATGATGTACTATATATTTTAGATGGCGATATATTTCTTACCAGGCAGACTATCATCGGGGGGAATGTCGATGTTATTTCTCAATTTCATTTTTCCAAATGCGCTTTGATCAAGTTCTCCACCATCACTTTGACTTCCGAATGCTCCAACATCAGCAAAAACAAATGGTTTTCCACTCGTGAAGACCGGTCTGAGCGACTCACACCCCATGAAGATTCTCCAGATTGCATTGCAAGTTTTGTAAATAATTTTTCTAACAGTCGACACACCCATTTTGTATGTCCACGCTAACGATTGTGCACTGCAACCGTGAGCTAGGTACTTAACAATAGTTTAATTTGCTTCGAGTTCTGTTTAATGTGTCTCCTCATTAATAGGCTTCCTTTTCTAAAACTTTTGCAACCGTTCTTTAAGCAAAGTTAGAAGAGTGTTAAACTTTTTTATTATCATTCTAGGTGCTTTAAAGAAGTGTTCGTCATTGTTAAACATTACTTGCGCAAAACATATTTTTTGAAATCCTAGGTTGTTCCGGGTAATGTTCACTGGCCCTACCCACCATCTTCTTTGCAACCGCTTCCGTACAAACAAAAAAGCTTTAACAATCATAAACATGATGTTTATTATTTTAATAATTTTCACAAAACGCAAAATTTTTTCCTCATCTAAATTTTAATTGTTTTGTCATATAACAGCTGTAAATTTTTTGTCGTAATTGTGCGCCATACTGCGAATGTACGCAGCGAACTTTTAACGACGAATTCGTCATGCTAGACGAAATTCATCGTTCGTCCCAATTGTGTTCGCAGCATTATGATGATTTTTCTATTTACATAATCGTTCAGAAGAAGAATATTACGTTACGATAAATTTAATTTTTTCACATCGTACTTTTGAAACTTTTATTTCTTTCCAAAAGTTACTATTTATAATAACGACTTAAGCAGCATTAATTTTAAAAACTAAAACAAGTCTTTTAATTAAAAGTTTTCGGTAGATAATTTCACTAATTAAGAAATATCTATGAAATTCAGATAAAAAACTCAAAAATAAAACTGAAAAGCTTCAGATGCAATTTCCTTTTATTCCATCGAGGTTTTTAGACGACTATAAAATTTGCTACTTCAGTACTAATTAAAAATAAAGAATAAGTACTAAGCTTTGCAGAAAGGAATCTTATGGCTCAAAAAATTTTATTGCGAGTTATTTTAAAATCCTCGATGCACGCATTTTTAGAAATACTAATTATATTTTACTGTTACACGTGTGATTATAATTTTTAAAATTTTTTAAACAAAAGCAACAAAGCTTGCCATAAAACAATTTCTGATGAAGCATCTATGAAACCAAATGTTGCAAACAACAGAGTTCCAACACTGAATTAAATAAAAATGATGAAATTACAAATCAGCTTTAATGTTTAACTAAAAGCAACCCCAATAAGGACTTCTTTGGGTATTTGGATTATTTGATTTTAAACCCTTGATATTATTGTTAGGATTTCTTTCATTCCAATTGCTAAATAACTTTTTTCCCAGTAATTTTTATTCGTTTCTGGTAGGCAAAGCATTAAAATGAGTTTGATCACAATACTTGTTTCATTTTTATTTTATTTATTTCTGTAGCGAAGAGCCAGTAGCCAAGAGCTGATGGTAGAATGTGTCTATGTGTGTTCATGTGCAAGTATAAATATGTATCCTTTTCATTGTTTTTTAGCTGTGTACGTCATAGATTAATGACAGCAATTCATCAAAATCACTCGATGGACATGACGAAAACAAAGTGAACAAAAAACAATACAAAAAAAAAAACGAAAAAAATAAAAATGAATAGAGAAACGGTTTCAAGGGAAACAAATGTTTTGAAACTTTGTTTTTGGGTTAAATTCCTATTTCATAATTGGCATTTTTTATTTTTCCCTTGTAACCATTTGCAAAATTACATTTTTATGTATATCCTTCTTAACGCTTTTATTATTTGCATTTCTTTATAATTTATCTTGGTTTAAGCGTGTTGCGAATCAGAAGATATACTCAGTCATTCGGAACCTTTTAGCATGTTGAGCTATTTTTTTGAACGAAATAACCTTTTATGCTTTTTCCTTAATAAAGCGAAGATAAATCTCTAAACTTGTGCAATTTGAGGTCTACATATAGAACTTAGTTTAGACCAATTATTTTAAAAACAATTAAAATTGCATATGAGTGTTATACTAATTAAATTTGTTACAGAAGCTCCTTTTGGAGTTAATGTCGTAACTGGTGGCATATGATAATGTCCACGGCAATAATGTCCATGAACATAATGTCTTACTAGAAAGTAAAATATTGTTCATCAACGTAGATTCATAACGTACATAGAAATTACACGTTTATTTTAAGGTATTTTACATAAGAGAGATGTAGTGTTTTTATAAAATGACTGATTTCATTTTACAAATAAATAATAAAACATTGGCTAGTGCAACAGCAAAAAAGTAAAAATAGTTGCCTTTAGGATGTAAAATGCAGTTCTAAGGAAAAATTTTAAGTGAAGTATTTAGGGTAAACCCCTAATTTCGAAACTACTGCTACCAAATATTATTTGTACAATATGGTTTATATAGACTATTTTATGGTAAGATGTGGTAATATAATAGGAATATCAAATAAAAGGAAATTTAAAAAAAAAAAATAACAGAGAACACAAAAAAATTGATAAAATTTTTGCTGCACGCAGATATACAGGAAACCGTTAGTAAGCGAAGCTGGTGTTGGTCAAACCATAAAGGAGAAAACCTCGTACCCGACCGAAGGCCATCTAAGCAGAAATCTTTAGTAAGCAATGCCGGTATTGGCACCTTGGCCCTTATTGAATTTTTATATTATTTCACTTACTTATGTTTAATTAAATAGAAATAAACTTACCTTTTTGAAGATACCAATAATTCCTCACTCTATTAAAAAAAATCGACGTATGGCGTATTATATGTACAAAATTTTAGAATCTAAGGGTTGACCCCAAATTTCTCACTTAACATATTTTCCTTTGAATTGCATTTTACACCCCGCGGACAGTTTTTTTAACTGTGCCCCTAACTAGATTTTTTCCAAAATATGTATATACATTGCCTTTCTCATTTTTAAGCACGGGCAGATTAAAAACGGCACAATGTCCATGGACTTATGTCCATTCTATAGCACACTTTAATGGATTTCATACCCTACCCATCAGATTAAAGAGATATGTTTCCTTCCGATTAAAAGTTTTAATAGAAATTGGCTTTCTTTAGCCGTTATTTATATAACTTTATGGCTTAACAATCAATCTTTTTGCGATTATCTACTTTTTATAAAGTTAAAAATTATTTTAATTTTGACAAGAAATAATGTTCGCCATTACTTTTTTTGAACAATTTCGATACGATTAAGTATGTGATAAACGGTTTTATAAATAGGGAAAAAAAAACGCAACAATAATTAACAGTCTTTCACAAATTCTGATAAAATCAGTGAAACCAAAAAAAAAAAAAATGTGAATTTTCCAATTTTCAACAAAACGTTAAGGTATTACAATTTTTCAATAAATGCAGTAGATAGAATGTATTGAAGAAACAAAAACAAGAACAAGTAGAAAAAATTTAGAATATTAAAATCTGTGCAGCAAAATGTTACACCTAACACAGCATTGTTAAATCAAAAATAAAGTATTCTCTAATCGTTTTAAAGAAACACATGCAATAAAATACTGAACAACTATTGACAAAATTTCGACAGTTGTTCAATTTAGAAAGTGAAAACTAATATTTATTAAAATAACAGTAACAAAATGGTGCTCTTTACGCATCAATTACTGTTGTTTTTAATCCAGTTTCCTGCTTTAAAATAACTCGAATACTACTCATGCCACTGAAGTATAAGTGAATCAATATTAAATTGACGAAAAATAATAAATCAGAAAATATTTTAAAAAGAAATCTATGAAAAATACCGCTCACATGACACAGTTCGCCCTCAAGTCAATTGATGAAAGTGAAATGAACTAAAGTGGTTCAAAATCAAAAAGTGAGTGAGGGTGTTTGTTGTCTGCCCATAAGAATGCAAATATTTATTTAGAAAATAAACGCAATCCTGCCATTTTTATTACCCAGTAGAATTTTCAAAGAAAACAGAAACACTGACTGGCAATCGCAAACTCCAAACAAATGCAGAAGTCAGTCAATTCTGTAAAATATTTCAATAAAAATAAGAAATAAAAAAATTTAACACGACAAAAAGATATTTGACAAGAAATTCGTCAAACTCATGAAGTAAGAGAGGGGTGGCATTCAGTGTTTGCAATAATTTGTATGTATGTTACTCCTGATGTTTGCCTATGTGATTGCTGTTGTTTTATGTTGACAAACGCACGGTAAAAGCATTTTTTGATGAAAAGTGAAATATTGGCTAACTAACGTTGTCCTTTGCCGTAGACACGACACTTTAATAACACTTTTAATACTTAAACAATGGTCCGAGGGCACACTTAAAAGTTTTGTTAAAACAACAAAAAACTTGCTCTTTACGATTGTTTTTTTCTCAACATATATTAGTTGGCTAAACGACGTACGTCTTAGCTAAGCTATTATTGCTTTTGAACGCTTTTTAATAGCAAATGTATGTGTATTTCCAAAAGAATTTAGAAATTTCATTACGATAATAAAGTATTATAAAATGTTTTACATAAAGGAAAACGATTTTTGTATAATTCGAAAATAGAGGCAAATTCTATTGTTACAGGTTGAAAATTTATTGAAATTAATTTTCCTATCGACACAAGTCTTACTTTAAAACTAGTAGTCCTTTTGAAAATTTAAAAGATTTTTAAGATGTTCTGTGTTTTATCAACCCCCAATAGCACTACCGATTTTATTATGTGTGAGTGTTTTTTGTAGAATTTGTTTTTTTTTTTTTCCTAAAACACTGCTGCCATTAGAATTTTGTTTCACACAAAGAAATGGAAAAACAAAAATGTCTGACATTGACAAATGTCATCCGTCATTGCGAACATAAGATTGATATAGATTGGAATGTGACATACACACACACACACACGCACTTGACAGGAACCAAGTACTTACTAATACATTTACAATAGCAGCAACCACCATCGTCATCATCATCGTCAACTTCAACGTAATCATCAGTCCCATAATCATTGGCAGGCAAACAAAAGTAAATTTTACATAAACTGAACGCTCTGCATACAATAAAGAGCAATGAATACCAAGCAAATAGCTACATAAAAATATGAATAGATCCACAATAGTGCGTACAACAGAATGACAATAAAACGCATCAAAACGTATAAGATAAGAGGAGAATTTGACGCCTGTCTATCACTTCAGTCAACCCCATGTGTTGGTTAATTTCTATTGTTCATTTTAATATGACTTAGAATACTATAAAGAAATAAGAAATATCACATATTTCAAATTAAATCCCAAGTAAACAATACAATGGAGAAACTTATTTTTTAAATATCTTTACTTTTCTACGAATATTGTTTTTAAAATTATACGCTTTTCACTACTCTAATTTTCTTTCGATTTCGACATATACACCCAGAAAAAAAGGCATGCAAAAGAAGTAGGTAATTCAATTTAGGGGAAAAACGCATGATTTTAACAGTAGCTTGTCATATGCGAGCATGGGTTCACATAGCTTGGCATTTAAATGAATGCTTAAAACCAGTGAAAATTCGATGATTAGGATACGTTTTTTCATTACTTTTTTTAATTTATAATTTCTTTTTTTCATGAGTTCAAAAGATGTAAATTAATTGGAATAAGCGTACTTATTAAAAATGCATTATAGAAAACAAGTGCAAGAGGAGCAATGAAAACATCCATGATTTTTGAACTACTTCACTTTTTTCTGCTGGGCAATAATTAATTTCGCAATTTTTTAAAGTTAAAACTATTTGTTATTCTATTGATCTGTGAATTTTCCTTAAAAAATACATTCTGTATTCTAAAATATTAGAATAGAATCTATTTTTGAATCAAATAGTTCTTACTCAATTTTGATTGTGAGAACACAAAATTATTACTTATTGTTTAAAAGTTCTTAGATACTTTATCTTTTACTTTAATTCGAATATTTGGCTTAATAATTAGCTTAGGCAAAATTTAGAAGTTTTGTAGAATCTGTGAAACTTTTGGTATATACCAAGATTAAATACAACTAAAAACACATACAATTCAGCTCCTCTGTTTGTTTTGCTTTTAATATTACTTGAGTTCTATGCAACAGCAAAAATATTACAGGGGCTTGAGATTATAGGATTGACTTTACCTTGTTAAATGCAGTAAAAGCTAAAGATTGCATTTGTATGTACACAAAATGTGTTCAGGCGCACTGTGGCCACAATTTTGTCATATATTGTTATTTACAACAAAACAAAAGATAAAAATTAATTTATTTCCATATTTTATCACAAAAATAATAAAGAAAATTTGATGGCATAAAATAATAACAGCATAAACTATTATTATTTTCAGAGTATTTTAATAGTCATAAAAATATTAACAAAAAAAAAATGGTCACCAAGTCCGTGTATTTTGCAAAAAGTTTTTATTTTTACAGCTCATATTTTTGTAGAAACCTTAACATCATAATTTTAATATTATTTATTTAATATTTTAAGGATTTCGTTTTGATCCACTATTTGGCTTTTTCATTGGTATTTTCCAAAAATATCAATAATTTAGAATAAAATACATTTGTTACATTCGGGTAGAAGAAAAAAGGACGCTGTTACGAAGTTAAATGAGGGCTATCTAGAATATAGATGATGATAATAATTCCTGTAGCAGAGTAATTAGGTAACTCATAAACGAATGAATAACTGTGATTGAAATGTGAGATTAGAAAAATGTATTTTATTTAAAATGCTGCGTATTCACGTTTCATTCATTCATTTATTTTTCGCCAGTATAAGCTTCGGAATCTTCGGTTTTATAAAAATACAGCTAGAGAGATTAAAGCGAATGCAAATTAAAAACGTTCGTAATTTTAAATACATTTAAAATAAAAGATATACGAAAGTAAACCTTATTGTAAATATAATTTAATTCAATGGTAGGTTTTTATGTAGTTTAAATTAGTTTAATCAGTAAAAACGGTGAAATTTAAAGTATAAAACTTTTACATTTAAATCAGATAACAAAAACTCAATTTAAAGAATTCTTACAGAAAAAAGTTATAGCTTCCATAGTATCGGGTAAATTTCAAAAACCCGCCTCTTATGGTTCAAACATGATGTATGTTTTACTTTTTTTTGTAGTAGTTTAGGAGTACTGAAGCGCATCATAATAATTTTACTGTTTTTTAAAGTAATATTGTTTGGAAGGAAGTTAGAAAATACGTTCTGTTAAAAAAAATGCCATATTAATAATTATACCTTGGCAGTTTAAATAAGGAAATCGCTTATTGCCAACTTGTGTTATGGTATCTTTTCTATCAATATTCAAATAACAAATCAAGTTGCAGAGAACGAAATTCAAGCGTAGTATTGTTAAAAAAGACAAAAAGTAGTCTTTCTAAATTTGATTTATATTATTTGTTGTTTATATTCATTTGTTGTTTGTGCAATCCAGGTGATAGGTCTGCCACAATCCTGTTTTCTCGTCTGTCACTTTTTAGCGTTGATATCAACAATGTTGACTGGTAAATTGGACAATTTTCCAGTACCTAATGCATGTTAAGCATGCTTTCTTAGTACAAAGAGGGGTGGCATGTCATATCATTCAAGGACAAAATGTCCATCGCATCTTGGTGTGACATAATGTCTATCAACGTGGAGTCATAACATCCTTGTATATTTTTATTATTGTTAGTATATATTATGGTATTTTATGTAAGAAATATGTAACTTTCATATAGGCTAGCTTGCAGAAAATCTTTTGTAAGCGAAGCCGCTGTTATTTCAAGTGGCGACATTATGCCACTTTCATGAGTGACACTATGCTCGAACTTAAAATGGCACATGGACATTATGACGTTTTTCAAAGTGACTCTTGAATGCCACATAAAGTCCGTGTCACATAAAGATGTTAAGAAAGAAATAAAAATGGCAGAGAAAATCTATAAATACCAATTAAATGATACTTTTATAACTAGTGATATTTATTTTAACAGAGTATAGTTAGTTACTATCTCATCTAAGGTAATTTCTCACTTTTTTTAAAGAAGTCTACAATGTTCAAATAGATTGTTTATAAATATTTTTTATCATATTTTAAGCAGGATTAAAGGAAAAAAAATATTCATATTTAAAATCTAAAAATTAACGATTAAAGAAACAAACACAGACAAAAAAATATTTTATTTTAAGAACGTCAACATAACTTCGCTAGTTGCTTGTTACATCGATAACTAATCGCTACGATAATTTATCGATGTGCACACAGTACTCTCGCTTTTACAGTTCTAAAAAACTTCTTTGAGTCACACATTGTTGAAGTTGTATCATTCCTATTACAGAATAGAAACTTGAAATTTGGGATTATTTACCTATTTTATTCGTGTCATTATATTTTTACTAATTTCGCTCTTTCTGGATTTCAAAGATAAAGCTACAATATATATGTATGTATGTATGTATAAGTAGTATAAAACGTTCACATTGAGTTCACTTTCTTTCACCTCTATTTTAAATGAAATCTGTAAATAGGTCTGTAAATACCTATAAAGAGGGATCCATAAAACTAACTTGTGGAACTCCGGCCTTAGTTAAGAAAACATAAAAATAAAAAAGAAAAACACGATAGAGCTTAATTATAATAATACCAGAATAATTTAGGTTTTTTTAAATGTTTACAGCAATTATTATTTAAAAAAAACTATAAACTCATAAGTATTTCACTTAAATTCTTTGTTAAATTACGTTTAAAAAAAATTTATTCTTAAGCTGAATGTAAATAAAAAGAAAAGACTAAAAAATAAAAAATAAAATGTCGTTTATCATTGTATAAAGTGTGGAAATTCTCCAAATAACAATCAAGCGTTAATTATTTTATGGTTTTCAAAATTTAGAGCTTACGCATTAAGCACTTTTTCTTCATTTTTCTTTCTTTTGGTAGCACCACGCCGCAAGTTATCATTAGATACCAATCGATTTTGGCACACTAAATTGTGTAGAGTAGCAAAAGTTATTACAATCTTCTCATACATTTTTTTTTTTTTTTTGATATTTATGTTGGAGTATATAAAAAGCAGTTACATATGGCTTCGTTATAAAACTTCCGGTGTTTCATTGTTTTAAGTTTTAGTTTGATGTGATGTGTTTTTTGTCATTCTTGTTTCTGTTCAACAAACAAATCCAATACACCCACTTTATTCGCCTTGAATGGCAGCGAAAATGTTTGACGTAAAACTAATGGGATGCCATCAGCTAAGATGATGGCATTTAGATTAAGCTTCTGGCAATGACTGAATGAACTCTGAACGGTGATAAAAGCATTAATCATCTAAAGCACAAAAACTTAGTTAAGTAACATACGTGTGCATTTATCTATGAATCGTTTTTAAAATTAAAATACTTACATTGCTTGAAGCTTTCTTGGCGGAGATAAAAGTTAAAGGTGTCTTATCCTTTGTAAAGTGTGAAAAACAAAACATAAAGAAATAAAACTGTTTTTGAACGACGAAATGATGATTAATTGTAAATTTGTTATGTTTTAATTGAATTTTAATTATTAATGGGGCTGTTTATTGGATAAATATTGCATTTTTCAACTTGTTCATTATTAAACGCTGACAAAACTGCAAATACAAAATTAAAAATTTACTTAGTAACTTTTATTAAAAATTATGTAGATATGATGTTCGTTTAGATTACTCTCCTAGTTCTGTTAGATGTAAAAACAGTTTAGAATATTTTAATCAGAATGTTTTTAAAATAAAAATTAGACAATAAAAAAGATACACGGACTTAACCAATACAGATTCGATTCTATAACGTATATCTACTTATCGCGCTGTGTAAGAAAGCTTAAAAGTTAAATTTTGCAGTAAGTAATATGTTAGAAAAAAATTTGCTCATGGTGCCATAACAATTAATGAGATGGATTAAGGAAAAAGCGCCGCTGTTTGATCTCAAAATAGGCCATTACTTACATGTGCATTTGACTTTTAAAGTTTACGTGTTATAAACTCATCAACGTCTTCTCAATACCACAGTTTATTTAATTTTTTTTTTATGTAGTAATTTCAGATAAGAATTCACATGTTTATTTCCGGCAGGATTTTTTTCTATTCCTCTTTTTCTCTATCTTAAAAAAATGCTTCGATTTTAGCTTAATTTTTTGCTAAAAAATTTTCATGTATATTTTTTGTTTATAAAGTATTGAGCTGCCTCTTATTAAAGAAATGTATAAGAATAACATTCGTTTTCTTGCACCTACTTCAACTTCAACAGATGTATAATTATGATTCAAATTAATCAAAGTATCATTAATCTTCAAGTTCGTGTTAAAAAATTAATTTAATTACATTATTAGAAACTATTTAATTTAACTCATATCAGTCCATAACGTACTTTAATCATTAATCATTTAGGGAATCCAAATAACATGACGAATCTCACAGTTAAAGATAACAGGAACTGTCAAAACAATATCAGGACATCATTTAATATTCAAAACAAAACTATTGTAAAAAATAAATAACATCCACAGAAATAAAAATATTTAAAGGACTCCCAACACCTATTTTCATGCAAAAGAATCTCTTAAGAAGAGAAAATTAAATAAATTAACTGAAAATGTCTTTACAGATATAAGATACCTAAGGGCAACAACAACTACTGAAAATAATCATTAGCATTTACTTTATTATGATTAAAAGACCACAAGCCAACAATAACAATAAAAAATTTTTTTTTTACATTATATACAACGAAATAAACATTTTGTCGAACATCATTAATAACAAAATGCAACAAGAACATTTAAACAAACAAATGATTTCAATTCGAGTTGAAAATGGTTCAAGATTTGTACTACTAAAACGCCTTTCTATCCATGATGATAAATTAAGCAAAAAATATAAAAACAACTCGATTTATTTTCAAGTTTTGCCAAGAAGTCTGCCAGTATTTTAAATAAAAATAAAATTAAAACAATGCGTGTTAAATAAGTATTTAGACAGCCACACCGCTGGGCTAAGCCCACCTAATAAGTAATGGATCCTTAAACGGAAAATTAATGACTTTTTGCTGAAATAATTTCAATTCACTTTAATACTACTTAGTATTTGAGCAATTGTTAAAAATAAACAAAACAAAACTTGAAATAAGAACAATTATATTGAACGTAAGACAAAACAATAATAACTTGTAAACATTTTGATCCATTAGCAGAACGTGTAAACACTCCGGCATATTTAACACAAGTGTTGCTAGCAGCGTAAAGGCTTTCAAAACGGTTGCAATAAAGTAGTCAAGAGTCACAATGTCTATTCTGTAAAGTACATATTTTTTATTTAACATTATTTAGATTGCATCTTTTTTCTTGTTAAAAAGTTTTTGTTTTTCTTCTGATAATACCTACAAGGTTGTTGACAAAGATATCCTATAAAGGTGTAGCTGCAGAATACGACGGAGAAAACAATGCTGCATCAACCATATTTCCCCATTTCCAAATGTAATAAATAAATAGGTTATGTTATTTTTAATTTATTGCAACAGCATTTCAATTTATAAAACGTAATGAGAGTTTAATTCCAACATAGAAATATATATTCCCCTATTCCATTTGACGTAATTATTTTATTAAAGCGCAAAATACTAAATCCATTTGGAAAGTTGGTTCTCATGGATCCTCAAAAACTTTAATTCTCTTTAATCTTGAATTATAGATTCCAGACCAATTTCAGGCAATTAAGTTTATGTAAATAATCTCAATACAAGAGTTTTTTCTTCAATAATTGAATTCAGTAAAAATAATCTCTCGCAAGTTTTTAAGTTTACGCTGCCAATTATGCTGCAGTGTTTTTATGAAAGAAAAATATTTTGACAGTTATTCTTTTTTAATTAGATGACATTACATGAACAATGGCAGATTGCATACAGACCGTGACGCAATCCAAGTGTCATCGTTTCCTTGGTCAAATTTTTCCCCTAAATTTTAGTTATGAAGTTGTTTAAAAGTTACGTCTAGGAAACACGTACATTAAAAATAAAATTCAACATTTAGACTGTAGAAGTCATGAAGGTGTCTGTCCTTAATTCTAAATAATTTACTTACAACATTCGGTGTTTATGCAAGCTTTGCACAACTTTCCGGAACTTTTTGTATTCAATTGTTGTAGGGTAGTTATGGTCGTACTACACTCTCCTACGTATTTATTTGTTCGTATCATTTTAAATTTAATCGGATCTTGTTAATGATCAATACAAGTACTTAACAAATTGTTATATGGATTGATTCATCTATGTTTAAAAGAAATTGTTTATCATTATTTAGTGTTATTTTAGTGCAAATAGCAGAAATGTTCAACCTTTTCCTTCGCTTTATTTTCCATCAATAAAATGCGCATTTAAATGCTCTGGAATACTTATTGTAAATAAAAATCTCTTACTTTGTATGATTGAACCAAGAACTAATTTAAATTTTCTACAGTTTAAATTGTCATGACTTTGTTATTTAACAATTTAATCCAACCAGTGTGCTCTTAATATTTACTGTAACATTCTTCGCATCTATCCACCTTAGGTTGTGTACATTGTAAACATAATCTATTTAACCAACTAATTTTCTAAATAAGAATAGAAGTATTCATATCAATTTGGTTATACGAAGTCGACACTCAAACCAAAGTATTCTTCACTCTTCTCTTTGTAAGTCGTCTTGTACAATTGTTTTTGCTTTTTACCAACCATCAGTTGATCACGAATACAATTTTTTTTTTTAGTTTTAGTCATTCTTGATAGCTTTCTCACAACATTATATATGCTGTTTTAGTATCATATTGATTGTTATGAGTTAAGCATAAATTACAAGCGCTGTGCATTGCATGTGTTAATTAAATTTTTATGAAATTAAGAGTTGAACTGTAAACATAAATGAATTAAAATTTATTTTTGGCCTAAGTTCATTTTTAAATTTTTAAAAACCATTTTTAGAAATAAAATTTTTTTTATAAATGTATGCGGACGTCTTTAAAAGAAAACTAGAAAAGTCATAGCAATTTATTTAAATATGTTTGTACCACTAAAATACTATAACATTATTTATACATTATTAGAATACTATTTGCCACTAAAACTCAGTAGTGTCAAGATCATAATAAAAGGCATCATCAGTAAAAATTAATAACCTCAAGTGATTTGAAATCGTCAGGCTGTTTACTTCCCGGTTTTAAATCACGAGAATTCAAATATTTTTGTGCGCAGAACACCTTTTACGTGATTTCAAATCACTTTGATAAAAAGTGATTTTCAGAACAGGCCTGATTGAATTGGAAACAAAAAAAAAAAAACAAAAAAAAAACATACAAAACAAAAAAAACTTACAAAACATATGTAAGAGAAATTAAAAAATTAATGAAATGTAAAATAATTTAAAAAAAAGTTTTTTAAAATAAAAATTATTCATACGCCACCGGTCAGTATATTTTAAATTTTGAACATCTATACGGAATTGTGTAAGCCTTAAGAATATGAATTGCTACGATTTCCATTTATAAATTAAAAGAACTATCTTTATTTATTTGTAGAAAACTTTTCATCATTATAAACAAATCATCCAAGTGTGACCTATACACGAAGGGTAACGACTAATTTTTATTTTTTTACATGTTACTGCGGACTTAGTAAACATACTTTGAGTAAATTTAAAATCAGACCCTGTATAATCGAAGTTACACCTCTTGATTTGGATTTTTATGATTGCTGTTAAAGCGACTTAGCAATAAAAATCCTTAGTAAGTATATGGTCTCCTCCTATTGCGGTTAATAAAATAAGGCCATATATATGAAAACAACGTGACTTAGGGGATATCCTTCAGTTCGTTTTAATTTTTGTACTTATTTTTATATAGCAGTACACCCAGGGTAAAAATTTCTGCAACGGCCTTTCCTCAAATTCACGTCTTTTTGGGTACACTCTTTAATTTCTACATTAATCGTTAACAATTTAATTTAATAGCAGACATATTTGTTCATACTCTGTGTAAATTCTAAATGGCTGCCTTATACGGTTGAAAAACTAAAGCTTTATAGGCAAAACTGACGTCGATATTGCGACATCCTTTAATAATTTTTGTTTTTCACTTGTTGCTATAGTGCATTTAATTTAATTTAATTGCAGTTCAGAGAACAACAATACCTCTATGAATAAAACGCCACTTTCGAAACATCCTTCAACTTTGTTAATATTTGTTGTTGAAGCGGCTATAGTAATACATATTCTGTAAAAATTTTAAGAGTCTAGCTATAACGGTTTCATAGATAAACGGGCAGACATTGTGAGAAAACAATAGGGTTACGTTTTTGCACTTTGTATACGAAGCACTTAAAAGAAATTAATAAGCTGAACAAACATATAAATTCGATATACGTCATGTTTAATCGTTTATTGATCAAACACGTCTTATGTTATAAGACTTTATTCAGACGCTTATACGAGTATCTGGTAGATTCTATGATTCCTGGTGAATTTGCTGACCTTGTTTATTTTAATAGGGAATAATGAAATATATTCCACTTCAATATTTAATTTACAATTAAGCTTTATAGATTCTTTGAAGTCACTAAAATAATTTTTTCCAATGTAGCTATGTTTTTCGAAAGATTGCATACATATCGTTCAATTATATTTACCCTGCCTTTCCATAATTCTACTTTCACTTAAGTTTTGCTAAGTTTCTAACAAAAATAGTTTGTAACATTAGTGGAAGAAACTAATATTAAATTATGTCTTTTTACTTTCAATTTGCACAATTTTTTATTAATTAATAGTTTTATGGGTAATTGTTTTTTGTCTCTAAAGGAATCGTATATTATATAAAATAAAAATTTTCACAGCATTGTTGATTTAAAATAATACAATTTTAAAGAACATTATATATACCGCGTATATATGTATGTAGCAGGATTTCTGCTAACAAAAATAATAAAAAAAAATCTTGCGAAAAAACCTACTTTACAATAGACAAATTAATTATAGGGACACCCTTTAATTTCCAAATTTAAATATTATACTTGATGTTGTAACGGACTTAGCAATACCATTTCCTCGTAAAATTCAGCTGCCTGTCTATAACGTTTCTAAAAATTTGGCCATATACATCAAATAACATCAACTGTTAGGACACCCTTTAATTTTCAAAGCTAAATTTTATACTTTTTAAAGCGAACTTATCAATACTCTTAAATTGTCTATACAAAATTTGGGAAGAAAACACTGATGAGCTATATAAGCAATAGCGAAATGGCCATACCCAGCAAAAAATGAGACATTACCATATAAAATACTTATGATTTACTCTGTGATTACCAAATTTTGTTACTCGCATACAAAACACATTACATTAGTTCGTCAATAAAGAAAGTAATAGTTAAACAAGTTCTTTAAGTTAAAAATAATAATTTAAAATACGTACTATTGATAATTATAATTTACTGAAAAAATCAATGTAATCAATTCTCAGTAATTGATTACAAAAGTGTCACGCATTGTTAAAATCATTAGGTTGGAAATCCACTTGGGAAGTCCCTCTACCAAAAATTCTTAATTCCACACTCAATTATCTTTTCTGAAATTTTTTGCTAGGTATACTTTCCCGCATAAACATATTTACTTTTTTAATTTTAAATAATAAATATTTGTTGAGAATATCATGAAATATTTTACTAAAACTTAATTTAATAAAATCCCGATTATCTACAGTTTATTTCTATAGTTTATATTTAGGAATTTTCAAAAAACTATTTCACTTGCAAAATAAAATATGAATAATAAATGAGCCATTTAAAAATGATTCAATAGCCGACTTCGTTTGTTTGCTTGATTTGAGAAAATAAAAAATAAAAATGAAATAAAAAATTTAGTAAAATAAAAAAAAAAATTTGGTCTGTTTAACCTTAGCAGGGAATCAAAGCCAAACCACAAAAAATCCATGTTTAATAAGATTATTTGCAAAATTTGGAAGCTGCTACCTGTAATTTTTTTTTTTTATTTTTATTTTTTTTTTTTTTCTGTATAACCAACCTCTTCCATTTTTTTATATTTTATAGGTTGATCCTTAAAAGTTGCATAGTCTAAAGAGAATATAAGCGCAAGTTCGGCGGCACTTCTCCTAGCAGATGTCCTTTAATGAGGCTCGTGAATAATTAGAGCGTGGCACAATATTAAGAAGGTCTTATCATCGAGATCCATTCGAACGCAGAGTTTTGAGAAGGATCTTATCTGCCTAAATCTTTATGAATTACTTTAATAAAAATGTATTATTTTTTAAATGATTAAACAAAAAATAAATTATATAAACTTTACATAAAGTTATTTGAATTTCTTAATGTAACAAAATTTATCAGCCACCGGCATTTGGTAATTTTAGGTTGAAAAATTGTTTTTTGTCTCGAAATGTGGGTTATACAGGAAATTTTGAATAACAAATAGTTTTAAGCTATGTGGCATGTTTTCGTTTTTTAATGAAAAATTAACTTTTTGATTGAAATTTATGGTTTTCAATACAATAAAGCAAAAACCAACAATAAAAAAAATAATAATACAACAAGGGAAAACTTAAGAGCAATAGAGGCTCTGCACCGTTAATGAACCGATTTAATTTACATTTTATAACCGCATTGTTGAAAGTATATCTGACACATTAGTTGGCTTTCATTTTCAACAGTTCTTCCGGTGCCTTGGGAGAATTTTTATCCACATGAACACGGACAAACAATTAGACGGACACGTGGGTATCGCTAGATCGACTTTTTGGATTAGACATTAATATTGTAGAGATTACAAATGGAGTGACAAGTAAGTTTGTATGTATACCCTTTTACCTCTGCTGAAGGGTTTGAACTCTTTTTAAATGTTTTTTTTTTTTCATTCTAGAAAAAATTTAAAGTCAATATTTACGTATCTTGCAAACTGAGTTCCATATTCTGCAACTTGTACAGTATAAAAAATAAGTTATGTAAAAATTAAATGTTGACTTATTAACTTGATCTTTTAAACAGCAATAGTTTGTATGTTGTTTTTAAATTTAGCATATGAAACAAAAAATGATCAGTGTTTTTAATGTTGTATCTCAATTTGTCTTTGATTTAATATAGTCTTTTAATTAAAAATTATACTGCATTCTGTATAAAACATTATATTTATTATTTAAAAAAAGCTTTTATTATTTAAACAAAGCTTTTATTATTTAAACAAACCTAAAAATTTGTTTGAAAATTTTTTTCGGATGAAATAATATAAATACAAAAGTAAAATTTAAAGTTAAAAAAGGAAATATAAGATTTTCTATCATTACAATGTTTCACCGTGTGGTTATTTTTATAAAATAATTCGTTAAACCATACTACGTTGGCATCAAAAACTGAAACCGATAACTTTCCAATACACAGTTATATAGTTAATTGAATTAAATTAGAAATGGAACTTTTATTTCCCGGGCCAAATATTACACATTTATGTTAAAAAACTGTTTCAAGCATCTTAATTTTTTTTTATGCAGTACAATATTGTCTAGATACTTTAGTTTTAGTTTTCTTTACTTGTTTAAGTACGTATAAAATTTTTTGCGAAATAGGTTCTTTAGATGCATCTTTTTACTTTTGATAAATGATGTGCTAAACAATTTATATTTTCAAGTTGCACTGTCAGGGAATCCAAAGGCTAAATATGAATGAAAAAGAGAATAAGTGGTAAGAAACAAATGACAGATCGATTGATTTGACGCTTAATGCTAAACGCCTCATGCTACCAAGAAATAACAACCACAACGAATATTCGATCATTAACTTTTACGCCACTTTTATTATATTGGTGATGATTATGATGACGATCTCAATGCTAACATTAACTACAAAACCCCTCTAACCCTGTTCCTAGCTGTCCGTAAATATATATTTTTCATACTGTTTTTTTCTTTTTGGCATTTTCATTCCACTTTATACAAAAAAAAGCACAAAAAAAAAGAAAAAGACCATCAACAACATTAAAAAATAAATGCCTAAGAGCAACATTTTGTTAAAATATGTATAAAATATACACATACAAACATCTATCAATCGATCGATGATGCATTGATCGCGAATCATTAATTATCCTTGAAATACTTTTGTAAAGAATTCGTTCAAACAGCTTCACTTGTGATGTTCGTGGTTGTTAAGTGGTTATTAATTTTATTAATAGTTTTTTCTTCTTGTATTTTTGATCATGTTTTACACTTCTTTGTGTTTGTTTTCTGTTTATTTTTTAATATTCTGCTTAAACAACAGGTGCTTCGTGTTGCTTTCTTTAAAAATATATTGATTTATGTTGTTTGCTCGCAGTTTTAAAAATTTTTGTATTACATTTTTGTTTTTATTGTGTGTTTCATTGTAAACACTTTAAATAAATTATTGCATATTTTGACAAATTGTTAAAAACTTTAATAAACACAATTATATTATAGCTGGATTTTTTATCACATAGAAAATAATAAGAATTTTTTTTTTTGTGATTTGTTTCGTCTGATAAAAAATAATTTGAATCGAAATTCCTTAATTCATTTATTATGTGCACGGTTTAAGCAAAATCAGTGTAGCTACTATTGTATTTTTTTTTTTTCTTATGTTCCCTTCAAAACTGTTAGCCGTCGGATTATTTTTTCGGGTTATTATTGAATGTTTAAACAATGTTAAGTCTGTAGAAGCTACTTCGATACCAATTAATGATCTTATTAGGATTGTTAATACTAGTAATGAAGCAACGCCAAAATGCAAAATATTTATAACATTTCACATTGCGCCACGAACAAATAGAAATCTTGAAGTATTATTATTATTTTAACATAAAATTCTGACTAAAAGAAGAAACCCAGTATCTAATAAGAGATAATTGTTTCTACAACCCAAAGAATTTCTTAACGTAATTCTTTGTAAAGCTAACATTGTAAGCCAATATCTTGTACAGACTATGCTGGATTTGAGACAAAATTTTTCAAGAAATCTAGATTTATTGCAGTCTTTACTTTTAGCATATTTCTGTTCATGAACTGTGCACAGTTGTTAATAATTTTGTCATGAAAAACCCAAATATTATGATATAATAATCTCAAGTATAATATACCATAGCATCGATGGAATAGCTGTCATCAACCTATCCTTATTGCATAAAACTAAGTAAAATTGTTTTCACATAGAAAGTCTTTACTACTCCAGAAGTCAATGATTTTCATCCAGTTTCATTTGCTGTTCAGTGCTTCAAATTAAAAAAAAAAATATGAGAATGAGATGCTTAAATAACTATTTGGTCTTAAGAAGCAGAGGCACTTATAAACGCTTCAAACTTCAATTGTGAGAAGTTGGAAAAAGGTATCTGTTATATTACTGGCCTTCTTTTGAAATTTACCAACGCAGTTAATATTGTTAATCATAAAACGGTCACACATATTGGAGCTATTTTAACATTTCTTGAAAAGTAGAAAACAATTTCTGCATGTGAACCAGGTAAAAAGTAGTTACTTGAGATCTGTGCTATTTTCTATTTGTTAAAATAATATAAAATTCATGAATAACTACACACGAATGATGTTTGCTTTTTTATCTATACAAATATGATTTAATTGCGAAATTTTTTATAGAACTAGATGTTGTTCTTATCTATATATAAAACTGCAACGGGAACAATTATGTATATGATATATATATTTTTTTAATTTTGTTGTTTGCGCTCGATATGAAATACAAAACACCTATTTTTTGAATTTTTGTCTTACTGTCCGTCTGTGTCACATCATGTAAGGACTACAGGATGGATTTTCATAAAATTTTGTAAGGAGGTTCCTTAGAAACATTTCTATGTTTTTTAAAAGCTTCTGAAAAGTATTTAAAAGTAATTTGGCAATAAAATCTCAAACCGATAACTTTCCAATAAGCAGTTAAATAGATATTTATTAGTTACAAATGTCTTTGTATAGAAACGGGGCCATTTCCGTAGCCAAGCGCTTTAAAATTTAACTTATACAGTACAATATCGTCTAGATAGTCTATCCATGTTCACATGTACCTACAATACTTTTTTTTCGTAAATATATATCATTTCATAGTGAAAATAGAGACACAAATGTGAAAGCACCTAATTTAACCGGTATAAAGCTGTTAGCACATTTTATTTTGTAGATGGAATATTTTTATTACTGTTTCAGAACTGTTCATTAAACTTTTGATAACGCTTTTTTCTAAATTTAAATTTTAAGAAAACTAGAAATGAAATGCAGACAAAGTCGTGGGCAATGCTAGTTTTTAAATAATAACAATTAAATAAAGTAAAATAGAATGCAAATAAAACTTATTTAATCAGGCTTAAACAATTAATTTTAGAAAAACACGACTTCAGAGTAATTAACCCAGCAAAGAATTTTCGGGTTGTCGAAGTGATAGTAGATTGCGCTAGATATTGGCAAAGACAAGAATATTAATCAATCACAAAATCGTATAAACTATTTGACTACAGCTTGTGATTCAAAAATATAAACGATTTAAAATCGCTAGAAATGATGCCGAATAATGCTTACTAAAGTAAACTGTATCGCTTTATAACAATATCTACTTCCTAATTTTGATTTTTTTGCGCAATAGAACTATCAACGAAGTTTAAATACTTCAAGATTTAGGCTGGAGTTAACTAAGCAACGAAATAAAAATGCCGCTGTCCTTGAATATGAGAACTAGCCCATAAGGCTTAAATCCTTAAGAACATGTAAATTTTAAATAAAATTACATACGAATATACTTCGCTAGGTTTTACAAACACTAATTTTGCCTTTAAGGCTCGAGGCCACATCAAAATGAAATTAAATTAAAAAAAGTGTTTGTTGAAAATATGTATTTTATAATATAGGGCGAAAGTCAAAGGAAGTTAAGAAAATTTAAAAACGTTAATACACCAATTTATTGTTAGTATGAAGTTTTTTTCCAAAGTGGATCAGCACCACTGAACTTTTTATTTTCGAATAGAATTGACTTCTACAACTATGACAACTGAGTAAATGTTTTTGTATAGACCTCTCTAAGCTGTTAAGTTTTTTGAGAATTAGGGCGATTATTAAAAAGACAGGATTTTGTCGGTTTGCTTAAGGATTTGCATTATAAAGCTTTCGCTCATTATATTTTTATTAAATATTATTAATAATAATAATAATGTAATGGAAGTTTTAATAATGCGAAGTCCTACCTTCCCTTCTTTATAATAATGAGCCTGAATACCATTATGTCTTATCTTAAAATACACATATTGTTTAAAGAATCCAATTTGATTCGAAATACGAACTTAATTTTCGATGTAATAAATTACAAGTGATAAAAGAATACCTGTTATTCCAGCACAGACCGATATTTTATATATTTTCAAACTTTTGTTCAAAATTAAAGGAACTTCATAACAAACAACTTTTTAATGGCAAAAAATTTTATCTCTTTTTTTGTTGCCAAAATATTACAAAGTCAAAGTGACTTATATTGTTTTAAGACGACTAAAATTTAAAAAATGTTAAGTTGCAATTTCAAAATACTATTTACTTACTCAATGCCTGGGTAATTTTTAATCGAACTTTATTTCTTTATAAAACTTAACTTGTTAAACTCAAAAGGATTTAAATAAAACTGAAAGTAAAATTTGAAACTGTCAGCAACGAAGCCACAATAAATTCTTAACGCACTTTGACCCAACAACATAAACATACAATCGTCTTAGAAAAATACCTAAACATTAAGTTGCAGTTTTACTTTATTGCACAAATACGGATGTAGCAAATATACGCAAATGTCGTAAATCAAACTTGATTGTTCTCGCTTTAGAACAAAGCGAATGACAAACGGTGAAAACAAACAAATAAAACGAGAGACAGTAAACAAAAACATGCAATAAAATGCAAAAATAGCCTGTAAAGCCAAAAGCCCATACAGTGAATATAAAATACACAAACAAGCGTACAAGAAAGGATGTAAATGGACGAAAGTAAAACGACATATCAATACAATGTCAAATGGTTGACTTTAAATACACCCAACAGTGGGTCATACTGTGCGTGATAGCAGAGAAGCCTTTGAACTGTGTGCCTAAGTATAATGAATGTAGAGCAAATTTTTAAAGGATTTAAATGGTAAGAGATTAACTTTTTTCCTTTTATTAAAATCACATCTTTAGTAAATATTTGCGTTTGTTGTAGTTTAAGATTAACTCACAAAAATCAAGGCCAACAGGAGGATTAGTAGAGTTAAAGTCAATTGTGCGTAGGCGTTTTGTCTGTAACTTCTAAGCAGGTCAATTTACTGTTTTTCATACATTTTTCAAGGCTGAAAGTATGAGTAAAATGAAAAGTGGAAAGATTTATGACTTAAGCCCTAAAAACAAAAGTGACATCATTAAAAAATTTAACAAGCAAAATGAATTGATGTTCTTATTTTTAAATTAACATTTTTTTACTAATAAAGAATTCGAAAAATGTTTTTTAATAAAAAATATGTATTTTTTAGACTTTGCTGCAAAAAAAAAAATTATTTAAAAATAGATGGAAAAATATATTTTTTCAATCACTTACTGCCAGTCCCACGATATCGCAATCAATCGTTCGGTCGCATAATTACATTCAAAACAAAAGCAATTTTTAAGAATTTGTTTTTGTTTTGAATGCAATTGTGCGAACGAACGAACGATTTCGAGATCGTGGGACTAGCAGTTAATATTTACGTAACAAGGTTATATCAATTAAGACAGAGCTTTTGTTCTGAATGTTAACACTTAAATCATTAAGCGAAGTTGCATACAAATTGCTTACCTCAAGTATATGAACAATTGAAATTAAAATTGGCTTTTGTGCTTGTATTCTTAGGCTGGTTATTAATGAGAATTGTACATCGATAATTAATGAATCTTTAATACGTATTCGTCCCTTAAAACTAGCAACTTTCTTAATTAAACCTAGCCAGTGCTTGACCAAAAATATTTCTCATGGTTGTATGGCCAAAACTAATCCTAGTCTAAGTCTTATAAATCAATTGTAATTAAACATTTAGCGAAATTTTTAGTAAGCTTCTAAAAAAATTATTTTAAAATTATATTTCTTCAAATACGCTTTTGTAAAATTTGTGTTAAGAGTTCTTTTTACATTGGCGACAATTTTTTTTTATTCATTTCAAGTAATATCGTTTCTAAATCGTTTTTCATACCAAACGTATGGAAAAAACTTATCAGTACAAAAACAATTTAAATTATAAAAAATATAATTAAATTGAACATTTTTCTTTTGTGTCTTTTAAAATTAAACGCTAAGCGTTAAAAATTTATCTGTTTTAAAATATTGTACTAAGTGCATAAGTGTTTTTCCGTAAAGAGTAAACATTTTTATATGGCTAGTGCATGCTCCAGTGGCTGTGGTGCTAGTGCACGAAGCATTTGTGATGATGAAAACGAAAAAGTAATTGAGTGGCCGAAAACGTCCTAATTCGCCCTTACTATATGAAAATAATCGAAGACAAACCATCGATAAGGATTAATGGTTTATTTATCATATTGTATATTAAATAAGATGATCCTTTAAATATCGCAATGCTACTTGAGAGTTTTCGTGTATGCTTAAAAAGCCTATGTTGCTAGATTAAGATTAAAAGTTCTATTTTAAAATAATGAGATTTTTTTAAGTCAGGGAAAACCCAAGGCATTTAAACCCCAGAATATGATTAATAAATGTACCCAAAATTATAAATATAAATATATATATATAAATATATATATATATATATATATATATATATATATATATATATATATACACATACTTATTAAGTAGACTCGGCGTAAGATATTTACAAATAATATTGTTTCGTATATAAACATAATTCTGAATTGTTGAATTAACCAAAAGACATATTTGCCATTCACATGCCAGCCAAGAATATATGAGGAATAATTTTGCTCTAATATTTAATATTTAAGGCTCGTTATACAATACAAAAAAAAATCAATTTAAATATGAATTAATAGTGTTTCCTTTTTCTAATTGCAGTAATCAAAATATAATTAACTTATGTTCTTTAATTTAGCTATACCATTGCTGGCTCTCACACACACCCGTTCATATAAAAATAAAATTTTTCAAAGTTGCACAAAAGTGGAATGGAATTGCAAAAGACTGCCTTTGTAATTATTGTAATTTATATTTAATTATTTTTAATCAAGTGGAAAATAAAATTATTTTGCAATCATTTTTGTACAAAAACAAAAAATAAATAAAACACAATCTCTAAATCGCAAAAACCATTTTTAAATTTGTTCGCAAATACTTTAAGTTTAAGTTTGCATGTGACTTAAGGCAAAAAACTAACGTCAAAATGAATACAAAACTATATCCAGAGATTAGACAAACTGAAAACAACTTTAAAGAATCATCAAAAAATACTTAAGATTTTGACAGTGTTGCAGGTTGTGCACACTCAATGAAGGATGAGTTTAATTTCTAATGATGATGACCATGAAAAAGAAATGTTCGTGTGCAGTCAATGTTTAAAATATGTGTAATATAATAACCAATTAAGGAATTACTGCTACTAAATGCTCGTTCGCTTTCAGTATTAAACTTAATCTCAGCAGAGATAAGTTAAACAAAAGGAAAATAACTCTTAAGGCTAATACTTCCTAAGCTCCTCATATTCGTAAATAAAAATAAAAGTGATCGGCTTATACAGTTTCTGTCCAAATTTTCTAAATTTTACATTGGTTTATTTTATAAGCAAGAGATTGTGTAAGAGCAACATCAATTTTATTCCACTCATCTTAAATGGTTGTTTTAATTGTAATAACGTTTCATAGCCATTGGATAAACACGTTTAGGTAGTACACTTGATAGGTTTTTTCCGGATTCACTCTTCGATAATAAAAACGTTTACTTTCTCTGGAACGTGAATGAATATCTTATCCTTATATTATCGCCAAAAACAATAAAAACATTGTCTGGCACCTCACAATATTATTTTGTGTTCATCATATTTGTTAGATAAAAATCAGCTTATATCAGATATTACTGCAGATGCTTTCTATCCTCGCTAGGATTAGAAAAAGTTTTTGCCCTGCTCTTTCTCCACTTTAACTTAGAAGCTATTAATTTTATATTAAATTTGAGTATCGCTATTTTAATATGTTAACTAAATTCAAAATTTGTGTTGCTAAAATATTCGCTCATAAATAAACGTTTGCTTTATTTAAATTTTGTAACTTTACCCATTGCCTAATGTAGCTTTTTCGCTTACTTACTATAGGAGCACGTTGTGTAAATTTTAAATGTCTGTCCATTGTAATTCCAAAGATCAAGTCATATTCGCCAAATTCACGTCTCTTTTGGGCATACCCTTTAGAGTCTAAATTTACTCATCATTTTTTAAAGAACTTGCTGTTTGTATATATGTACACTGTACGTTAGGTAGGGTAAATTTTTTTCTCGAAAAAGCGGTTGGCGATGGTTCTGGCAAAACCATTTGCAACTCCGTTTTATCAGCTAAAGGAGAAAGATTCATCTATGGTAGGAAAAAATAACCGTGTTGTTGCGCTACTAAAGAAAACATTATCAAACTTATTTCATATTAGCTGCGTTTGCCATTCTATAAATTTAATGAACATCTCATCATTATCATGTATTCCGGAGAAAAATGAACTGCTTCTTAAAAATATTTTTGAATACTTTAAAAGTACAAAAAGGGTGTTTGAATTTATAGAATTGCAAAGCATTATTTATATACCAAAAGCACAAACTTTTAAGACTTAGCGCCACTAGATGGTTGCCTTTTGAGTCTGCTGCAAGAAGAACATTGAAGCAATGGTCAGTTTTACTCTTTTACTTTTTATTTATGCACAGAAAAGAAACGTATCATTTAAAAAGGTTTATCTACTGTAAATAAAATTTATTTCAAATTTTTTGTGTTTATTCTTAAAAGCATGAACAGATTATATATCTTGTTTCTTCCACTAAAAACATTTTATTACAATTCTTTAAAAAATTAAAAAAAAAAACAATATATAAATAACTCCAAAATAAAAAAATAGATTTTCTTAATATTTTGCACGTTAAGGGTATTGGTAACATATATATATATATATATTGGTCATGAAGCTGAAAGTGAAAAACTTTCTAAAGGACTTTCATAAACTTTTATAGTAGATATTAAAAGCAATACTTAATTTTTTATAAAAAATTGTGTGGAGAAATAGTTTAAAAAGTTGACATTAAGATTAAAAAGCTAAATGTTCTAACGTATTTGGATATTTACTGGATATTTATTAAGTCTAATAACACATACCATATTTTGAGCTAGTTTCAGAGATTAGCTTTGTAATAGCTGATCCATAGGCCTTTATTGTAATGTAAACCGAATGATGAAAGCTATGAGCACATATATAAAATTAATGACGCCAAACGATTTCGGCGTGAAGTAGGAAGTTTAAAAAATAAGTTTGACAAGAATTTATTTTCAAACTCACATAACTTTTGCACATATATTTTCACTTTACCACACAGTAGTGCATCTGCAAAACGTTTTTTTTTTCAAAGCTAGCACTAATGAAAACAAATTATAAAAAAATAAATAAAATTACGAATCTATACTTTCAGCTTTTAACTTATTGGATGCTGATGTGGAAGATTGGACTCCAAGTGCAAATCCTGTTAAAAAGATATAGATGTACAGTTTTCGAGAAATAATAATAATAACAATAATAATAATAATAATAATAATAATAATAATAATAATAATAATAATATTGTGTAATTACGTACATATATAAAACAAAAATAAAGAACCATGAAATTCTGACTATTTATACTAAAAAGAAATGTGTTATACATATATACATATGTATATTAACTATTTTGTAGCTTTAATATATAATCTGTATATGTTTATGTTTTTATAATCTAATATGTAAATATTTTTATGAATTAAAGTTTTTGTTTATAAATACTGTAAATAAATGAAAGTTAAAGCGTTCAAATAAATGAAACATTATATGTAAATTGAAAATGAAGAGTGTGTGGTAGTTATTATGTTATTAAAATAGTTTCCCCTTTCTGCGATAAACCCTCTTTTTGGCGCCACTTTTATTAATCCCCTTTTTGATGCCTCTTTTTTAATAAAAAAAATCCCCTTTTTGGTGTCACTTTAAATAAAAAACTTTTTGTGCCACTTTTTGAAAATTTCCAACGGTCAACTGGTCAACAGTCATGCATGTATTTCTTTGTTTGAAGATTTTTTTTAATTTATTACTATGCATAGCTGCCAGATTTTTTAGAGATAATATCGTCACAGTTTAATAACCCTATATGAAATATTAATCATTAGGAAATAGCTTCCGAGCGAAGCCAGTAATATATATTCTGAGTTCTTATGCATAGCGAATTCGACTGAGATAGGTCCGTCTATCTGTCTGTCCGTCCGTATTGTTGTTGAAATAAACTTTGTCAAGGCACCGAATGAGCTTAAGAAAATTTAAATTTTAAAAATCAGCAAGATCGGTGCCTCTAATTTTACCATATCATTAGGAACAGTAAAGTAACTCCAATCAAAAAACAAATATATTGAGCGAGTAAGAGTTAAAAAATAAGAAAAAAACATCAAGTGAAAAAATTTTTGCGCTGGCCTATATTTCCGAGTTATGGGCAAAAGTACGATTGTGCACCATATTTTTTAAGAAATCAATATGGGTATCCTCTAAAAGTTTTTAAAGAGATCTTTTGGGAAATGCTAAAATTTTAAAATTCTTAACCCATTAAGAGCCGATGACACTTTTATGTAAAGTTATATATGCAAAGTACTAATACTTACGGCATAGCCGAATATAGCACACCTACTTGTTATTTTATACTTTCTTTCAAAAAAATATTTCAATTAAATAACTACAATATTAACTTTTACACAAACCATAAGTGGCATTTTTTTTAAGATTAAATATAGCTTCTTTAAAATCTGTTCGAATAAAACCTAAGTGTGAAACAAAAGTATCTTTGAAAAACCTTAAAATCACACTCTTAATCTTTATAAGGCTTAGAAAGTCGAAGATTTACTAGATTCAGTGTATCAACACATGTTAACATTTAAACTACATTTGAATGAAACTTTTTTCCTCAAAGTACAATATTATATTGCAAAATCATATGCCGTTATCCAAGAAATGTTAAACGTTTATTGCGATCAAAAATGTGTCAGGTTGTCTTTTTTTGTTTTAATAATTAATTTTATCTAAAACTTTAGAACATGCAATAGTCAAACAAAAAATTAAAAGAGAAAAAAGTAGAACCTTTTTTTTTTAAATTAAAGAGTTATAGTGTTATAGCTCACAACTGACACTGGAATTAAAAAAATTCACATTAATAAATTGTCTCTCTTAGTAAATAACTCAAGCGAAGTCAAGCCTGAAAAAATAAAATTTTAACAGAAGTAAGAGGTTACAATTATTCATTATCTGCTGTCGACTGTGACAGCATATATTTTCGAGTATGGCCTTATGTACCTTTTAAAACTGGACGCTTTAATAGAGCATTATTAAGTAAAATAAATTTGGTTTCTTATTTAAGTGTAACTAGAATTCAATATTAAGCTTGTAACTTGAAGATATAAATAAATAATAAAATGAAATCATGCGAAAATCCCTAAAACAGAAGCAAATTATTAAGTAAACTACCGAATGGAAAAAAACGTCAGCCATTGACCTTTAAGAGTTTAACAATCACTATCAAATCCCGGCATTTAAGCACCAAGCAGCCAATGATTATTTGTAAAAAATTGTGTTGATGGAAGTTTAACCAGTTTTAATATTTGTAGATTTTAATTCGTTTCTAAACACAAACAACATTCATCCCTATTGACTGACTTGCACACTCCATTTAAAAAATATAAAAGATATAAATTTTCTACCTGTCAATGGCAACAAACTACACAACTACTACAAGATTATTTCACCTTAATGAGTAAGAAATGCACCAACAACAATAAAAAGACCAACAGATGAACAAAAATTTTTCTATTTAAAGAAAAAAAAATAAATAAAAAGGGATTTAGTATCTACTAAACACAGGCTCAGTTGTGAAAAGTTAAGTCGATCGGTCTGCCGGTCGGTTGATCAAATAGTTTGTTTTCTTTGTTCCATTTTTCGTTTCATTTTGTTGTTGTTGTTAATATTTTAAATGTTTTGTTATTTGGGTTCATCAAAGAAACTTGTTGTTGGCTTTTATAATGGAGCCGCAGTAGATCCTAAATAGGGGTTAGTCGTTATATTTTTAAAATAAAGTCACTTTTTTATATATTTAGATAAAATGAAAGAAAGAAATGAATAATAATTTCTAAATAAAAAACTAATTTTTAAAACAAATTCTTAGTAACTCGCTCAATTATGTAAATTGAACACTATCTACCAAAGAAACTTAATTTTTTAACATTCGAAAAACTAAAATTAAACAGATTTTACGTTTAACAATAATTCTGAACAGAGACGGGCACTGAAGCTGCTGCCCTATTAACGAAAATTTCTAAAAGACTTTGCAAAAATTACTAACATTTTTAACTTAGGCGCCATCGTCTTAAAATCTGTTCGAAGAAATTTACAAACTTTAAGCTTTATTTAAACAATAATTTAACTGTCAGCATTAAGTGTTCCAGAATTATACATGAATTGAAAATTAATTCTGGCTTTAGTTCATTTATGTTAATTTCTAAAAACCTTTTTTTTTTAGAAAGAAAAAATTGTTTTACAAATGTATGTGGACGTTTTCCAAAAAAAACAAGAAAAATTAGACGCTAGCAGAATGAAATGCTGCAGTTTCTGGACCGCTACGTCCTTGATCAGCATTCTTTCCATCTATCTACTTTTTAGTCGTGTAATTGTAAACATCATCCAACTATTTAACCAGCTAAATTTGTAAATAAGAATACGAGTAGTATTCATATCAATATTAATTTGGTTAGACGAAATTTACAAACAAACTAAAGTATTTCTTCAACGTTCTCTCTGAATTTCATCTTGTTTTCCAGAATTATCGAGCCATGAAAGTGAAGTTCACATACCTTAGGAAAAAATACTAAACTTTTTTACGTCTTTTATAAACCCTTTTAAAAAACTTGACAACCGTTGATATCTTCATCTATCTTCTGGTCTAGGTTATTTTTGACTTAAATTTAAGTTTGTTATCTCTGCTTTGTTCAGCAGTAAAAGTAGTATTTGATCCGTACTTGTTTTTTGTTTGTATATTTGAAAATGTTAAAAAATAACTAATTTACAAGTTCTCTATTATTTCAACTTGTAGACTATTCTAAAAATAATATTGTCTATGATAAGATTGGTACAAAATTGTGTAAGTTAACTTTTTTGCTAACGCAAGTTTTTGCATTACGGACCCAAATGAAAAAAAAAAAAAACTACTCAACGACTACACTTATTTTTTACATATTAAATACTTCCCATGATCTGTGAACTTAGTTTAACTTTTTTAATTAAATTTTATTTATATATATAAAATAGAGTTAAAAACAATATGTTCGCATTTCATGCTCAGATGCCATCAGAAAGTCATGCCTTTTATTAAAATATTTACATAATTTTAATGAAAATCAAGTTCAATTTACTTTCAAAGCCAATCATTAAAATCGCTTAAAAATTTAATAATTGGTTAAAAATTTAATAAAAACAACATGTATTTACATGAAAAAGAGTTTCTTAAGTGTTTTAACTGCTGCTATATCATCAGTAACGTCCATTATGTGTTTCTGGTAAGGACACGTTTGGTAAGTACCTGTTGCAGAACAACAGTAGTAAGTGGCAATTATAAGAACTTTGTGCTTCATTATGCCATAGAAAATAAATTTTACACAAAACAAGAAAAAAATTTAATAAAGCCATTAAAATATTGCCCTTATCACAATAATATTAAAGTGATTGCAATTGTATAAGGCGCAGACAATGACCACTATGACGCTCCCCAAAAGCTACAATTTGCTTTTAACACTTCTTAGCAACTATGCATTACGTGAAAAATTATTCAATCCTGACAACTATCCTCACCTTTTTCTACAACAGCAGCAACAATTTTCGTGTGACTTCATGTTGATTGACTTTTGAAAATGTCTTTATTTTATATACGCCTGAAAAAATAAGACCTGTGTGCATATTTTCGTAATTATATTTTTTATATATTCATAAATACTTGTATTCAGTTGAAATCGTTCTTAAGAGAAGGTTTAAAATAATCACCATTGAACTATATGAACAAAAGTTTACACGGTGCAAGGAAGCAATTTGATATAATTACTTCCATTCATATTAATCATACACTTTTCACTTACCTCCACGTGCACGACAAGATGACGAGTTTTTTTTCATCCACTCCATGTTCAAGTTATTATGATCATAAAAAACATATTCATTTAGAATTCATTTAAAATAACATGATGAAACACTTATTTATGATTTTCTTTTAAGCATAATTATATTATTTAAAAGTAAGTTTGTGTTTGTTCTCCATCCTCTGTGAACACACATCTTGAAAAACAAAACTGAGGCGTAGAACAAAATTTCTATACTCGCAGAAATGGGATATGTAAAAGTCTTTTTTAATGTTTGCTAATACATAGTTTTAATTCTTAGATTTGTAACTAAAATGTACCCAACTGTAAATGTATACTTACTTTTTTAAACCATTACTTTTTTTTAAAAATGAAAGCACACAATTTTTGGGTTTTTTTTTTTTTTTTTAGTAAAAAATTCAAATTAAAAGCTTTAAAGGTTTATAGAAAGGAAAATAAAACAAAATGAAAAACGGATCGTATAGGAATAATTTGAATTTTGTTGTTGTTTTTGTTTAAGTTCAGTGGATAGATTTTTTCTCATTTTATAAACTTAAAATGAATCATTCAAATCTGGAGCATCTATATCTATGGTATAAATTTGAAGCCAATGTTACCATTAGTCTAAGACTTGGGCAGAAATCACCAATTATATTGCAATCGGCTCTGCAGCTTAAGGTGCAAGAAACTCCCACGTAGGTAAAACGAGGGCTTAAATGTTTGTAGGCAAAATTATTATCTATGTATAATCTATATTATCACCAAACCAAATCAACAATTTATATAAAATATTTTTTGCAATATTTTTATGTCAATCTACGTTAATTGTACTCGACTTCTTCGAATATAAGTATTTTTTTATGTTCGCAACAATATATAGACGGTTGCTCCCAACGAAACAGAACTTTACTTGTAACTATCGAAAGCGTAGTAAAGCTTAATTTTGGAGCTGAAGCTTTTTAAGGCCATTTAGAAATGGCAGAACACGACGAGTACTTTACTAAAATTGGGCCATTTCTCTTCTTGTTAAGGCAAGTCCAGTTTTTTAAAGATATTGTTTGTTTTTTTATTCACCATTGCGAATTTTATTGGCGAAGATTCTCCGGCCATTTTTTGTGAACCAAAAAATACCTCCTACTTAAAGTGAGGCAGGCAAGTGGAAAAATGTAAAAATCACGCACAGAACAAGACAAATTTTCAAAGTAGGGTTAGATTTGCGTAAAGCAAAATATGTGGTAGAAATAGTAAAGGACTTTAACCTAACGCACAAACTCGAAATATCTTTTTGGGTAAAAATATTGTAAGCTTGAGATAACTTTTGACAATACAAAAGAAATTACAATTAAGTAGTTAATGCTTTTCCTTAAAATTCAGAGTAAGATTTGCAAATAATTTTTAACTTTTAGTATGATACACAATTATTAGAAATTGAAAAACAAAATTTTTTTAAATTTTTTATGAAAAATATATTTTGCTTGAACCGTGTGAAACTATTAACAAATAATGGAAGTACTTAGAAATTGTAGTGTTGTTTTTTTTTCGTAATTACAATAATTAAAAATTTTTTTAATTGTTAAAATTTCATGCATCGCCAACAGTGATCATACCAGTTTGCACTATTTAATTTTAAATTGTTGGATTGGAAAAAAAAACTACAAGGTTAAAAATATAAAAAACTCAACAATGATAAAAAAACAGATTACGACATGCGCATGATTTCCCGCTAGATGGCGTATGTATATCCCCCTAAGAACGGGTTGCCAATCCATTCATTCCACAATCACTTTTATGGTTTTTCTCTTGTATGATTAATATTTTTACATTTTTTAATAATGCTTAGCTAAAATATAGACAAAATTTTCAAACTGATTTTAGAAGAAATTAAAGCAAAAAATAATAGTTTTTGTCTGATTTGAATTGCAATTTCATGTTGTTTATAATGTTTTATTTAAAGGATTGTAAAATTTTTATGTGCTCCTTAATTTCGTGCGGTTCCTTCGATGGAAATCGTTCTTAATGTTTTTGCCATTATCTTGCCAGAAGTTTTACAATATGAAGTGAGTTTTATCCGCCTAGGGCCAGTGATAGCCAAACCTAAATTAGCGTGTTAAGCGCGTTAATATATAAAGCAAACCTAAATGAAAATGCAATTTTTAAAATGCGTTAGAAAGAAAAATTGGCTGCTTGTTTATTTTTTCTATTTTGTTATTGTTAAAAATTATTAAAATTTTTTTTACTTTCAGGATAATTTAGCAGTTTTATAAATTAAAATGAGTTAACATTACTGTTCAAGACACAAGGCTAACGCTCTTTTTTAAGTATGATATTATAGCGCAATAGCTATGTTCTATAAATCGTTGCGCTTTACGCATTGATTTCGGTTTGTCTTTAAGATTTTAATAGACACTACAGTGTTAAAGATAAATAAATAATCACTAACAGCCTTTTTAAGTTTTTAAAATATATCTGTTAATGCATATGTCAAACGGCAATAAAACTCAGTCAGTGCGGAAAATGTAAAAATTATATTTACTTTTTAACGATATATAACATTTATTGTACTTAAGCAGGAATCTTATCTTATTCAAAGGTGCGATGCGAGCTCACATTCTTGTTAAACCATAATTTTCTAAAAACTGACGTAAAACTAATAGAAACTCTTGACCAAACTTCAAGAGAAAATTATAATGATAATTGGCATAAATACTAATTTTACTATGTCCATCTAGACAAATAATATGCAAAATCCTAAAGACTAGATTCGTTGAGCAATATTGGATTCGCCTGTATTAAAAGTAAAATTTATTGTCTAATTTCTCTAGACAGCATATGATCAAAAGTATTCTCTATGTATCCATTTAAAAGCGCAACATAAATAGAAAGTTTTTTTTTTACAGAATTCTAATATAAATAGCGAGCCTTGCAATAAAATCGTAAAGCAACAATAAACTTAAACTAAAAAATAGCATTTAAAGTACTAAAAAATTTTTTGAACACTTTGGAGGCCATACAGACATTTTATTTACAGATTTTACACGATTTAAAAAAGCTAAAATCGTTATAATCAGGATTTTGCTTTCAAAGTAACTTTAGCTTCAACACACAACAATATTCTTAGTTCTTTGATGAATTTAATTTTCTAAAATTATTTTATTATATTATTTATTATCAAATTGGGTAATTAGATGATGTTTATAAGAATACCAATGACGAATGCAGCGATCCATTTCGTTCCACTTGTATTTAATTTTTCCTGTTATCTTAAAAAAAAACATAAAAGTTCGTAAATAATTTAATAAGCTTAGAAATTTAAATATTAACCAACTTAAAATTAATTATTTGGTAAAAGTAATTCATATAGTTTGCATTACCTAAAACAATCTACAATTACAGTCATTTGCTGTAATGTAGATTGCCATATAAAAATTCAATAATTGTTTGCCTATTGTAAACTACAATTCACAACCGGTAGCTAAGAAAAAGTACATTGTTAGTAGAAAACAAAAAAAAAAAAAAAAAACAAAAGATAAATATTTCTTCACGCAGGATTATGCAATTTTACATAATCATCGCAAGTCTTGCAAAAAAAGAAGCGTGCCAGTGGTCATTTAGCATGACAGCAACCGATAAGGATTCATAAATAAAAGTGAAAGTCGGAGCTGTAATAAATTTTTAAAATTAAAACATTAACTGTACGATTTCAAGTAAAAAAACAAAACTTAGAAATTATATCAAAACTCAAAAAAATGGCAATTTCCTGCAATTTTCGTACCCAATATTTAAAATATATTAAAAAGTATGACATAGAAAAGTGTAGAGACGTATAGCTCATGTTTAAAACATGACTGTAACATTACATAGAATCTGCATTATAGTTTTAATAAATGTATTCCCATTAAGGTTTTTATTATACACATTAGAAGTATTGTGTTGCTCTGTTTTTTTCCTCTTTTTTATCCTTTTTTTAAACCATTTTAACTTTTTTATGGATGAAGAAAAAAAGTAGAGAACAAAAAAGAAACCAATTTTTCGCATTTATGTGCAAGTGAATGAATGTTTTTATATGAACAAACCGAATAAATAAAATCTAAAATTCAACCTTTTAGCAGTAAAAATAATTTCCGGCTGTCTGTGGACTGTAAGAAACACCACACCACAAAAACCTAACTCTGAATTTTATTAAATATCTTAACACAGTTTAAAAAATTCATTAATACTCAACGTTTATCTTTGTGCAAATTTTTAAAACTGAGTACACAATCATGTCATAAAAACTTCCACCATGTACTGGAAAAAGCAAAATATATATGTATGAATAGTTTCGGCAATACCATAAAACCAACTCTTAATCGAATACTTGATCGATTATTTCAAAGTAAAAATTTTAAATGAAAGATTTACAAATGCATTCGTCTTTTAGGGCAGAAATATATATATACTGTTTCTACTAATTCAAAGACATTCAATGTAGCTATTGAAAACATAACCCAGTGATTAAAATAACGAGGGCTTTTTTTGAGGCCTTCTACGATTTCTAAGATTTCTCAATTTCCGACTTGCATTTTTCTGTTCCTTCCACAGAAGGCTTTTTGGAAGGCCTTAGCACTCCCTTCTTTAAGATCTACTGCACATTTCTACTGGCTTTTCTGTTTCTCATTCATTTGCATCGAATATAGTTACCGTTAAAAATAACATTAAATTCAGATAAAAAAGAAAGTAAAGAAATAATAAAATTTATTTTTATTGTATATACAACCTTGATTTAAAAAGTTAAAACGCTTAAAAAACTAGAAAGATACATATTTTTAAAATATAAAATTGATAGTTTAAAGAATCAAAAGATCTTTTAAATCAACAAAAAATCATTTTAAGATCTCAACAACAAAATGAAAAGAGCGATCGAAACAATATATTTACTGATTTTTCAAAATTCTCAAAAACTACATCTCGCAGAGGAATATTCGCAAATCTACTGTAGGCCGATCGTGAGTTAGTACTCACTTGAAACTTTAGTGATGCAGACTCAGTCGCGTATATAACCTGATCAAATATCACTCACTTTTCTTAATTTTTAATAAATTAGTGACCTTTATTAAACGAATTTTAAAGTCGTACATTTAATTTTTGACTTTCAGTAATATATTTGAGAAAAAGGTTACCGATTTCAAGTTTTGTGAAATGTTTTTCCTTATTGCGCATAAAATGTCGCTATAATTGAACTGTCAAAAATTTATATAATCAGGAGTCAAATAACCCCTAAAGAAACATAAAAAACATTTTATTTCAATTTGACATATTCTTGCTTCCTTAATATTAATTTTTCATCTCAACACATTTTGCTTTTAAAGTCCTCCTCAAAGTAAAATTTAAATAGGTATTCAAAAAAAATTTTTTTTGTAAATATAGCTTCTTGTTTCGTCTCGAATCCTTTTACGTTGCTAGTCGTTTTAGATTTTATTTTTTTTCTAACAAAACTGACTCATAAGCATTCAAACTAAGAATTACCGTTTTTAATATTAAAAAAAGCGTTATTTGGGATTATAAACATGCTGATTTTTAGCAATATTTTCTTCATATCCAGCATTTCTTTGTTTTATATTTATATTACGATATAAGCAAAGTTTATTTTATAAATTATTATCGAAAAAGCTTCCATTATCAGACACCACCATTTGATTGTAAAAAAAACTTAAACTTTCTTTTATTATAAATGCTCAATGATTAGTTTCAAAGATTTTACTTAATTATGACTAAAGTGTTTTAGGATAAACTAGTTTAACATAATTCTTGCAAAAAACCGACGGCAAAAGAAATTTTAAAAGGTTTAAAGTCTTGGGCACATACACCAAACTACATCAACTATTAACACACCCTTTAGTTATCTAATCCAAAATTTATAATTTTTGTTATAGCATTCGTCTAAAGCAGTTTGGCCATATATTGTAACACCTTTTAATTTTTTGTATACTTTTTCTTATAGCAGACTTAGCAACAAAGGTACTTTGTAAATTTCAGCTGTCTGTCTACAACGGTTCTAGAATTTTGCCACATACGTCAAATTACATCAACTAGTGTAACACCCTTTAGTTTCCAAATCAAAATTTTATAGTTGCTGTTGTAAGAGATTTAGCCATACAATTTTTTTGTAAATATTACCTGGTTGTTTAAAGCTGTTCAACACTTTGGTCATATACTTCAAATAACATCAACTATTGTTACACTCTTTACGTTACAATTTTAAATATTTATTCTTCTTAATATACCAGACAAAGTCGTGTACATTTTGTCTAATTTTCAAGTGTTTGTATATAACGGTTCAAACGATATGGCCATATAGGTCAAATTGCGTCATTCATGGAAACACCATTTAATTTCTAAATTTTATACTTGTTATAGAGGACATAGCAATACAGGTTCCGTGATTATTTCAGCTGTTTATAACGGTTCAGAAGTTTGCCCACAGACATCTAATTATATCAGCTATTGAGACACCCTTTAATTTACAAATCCAAATTTTATACTTGTTGTTATAGCGGACTAAGCAATACAGGTTATAAATTTTAACCGTCCTTCTACAACTGTACAACTGTTCATACATAAAATTTAATGTAATATTGGGGCACCTTTAATTTATAACTTTAAATAATTATGCTTGTTATTATAACGATCATAGGCTTATTTTTAAATTAAGTCTTGATATTAGGAGCTATAGTGAAGAGTAGTTTTTTATTTTTTTTTTTTTTATTTTAAAAGTAGTGCCCTTTACGGTTCATAATACACGTAAAAAGCATGTATAATGTATGGAACACACTTTAATTTTTAAGATTATGAACTGTTTTTCAAACAGAACTAATCCGTAAGCATAATCTATCAAATTACAAACAATTTTCAAAATCGGTTCAGAAATGACTGAGTTCTGCAGGCACAAGCATAAAAAACCAACACTGAAGTCGGTTAAAAAGTAAAACAGAATTTGGATCCTTTGTATCTTTATGGCAGTAAAAACAAAATAATAAAAAAAAACACCAAAACAATGGCAAAAATAATGGCAACCCTAAAACATTTAGGTTCTTGCAAAATCATGAGTATAGAAATATATTTCTAAGTACCCACACACTTACGCCAAGCTTTTTCCTTTCAAAAACTTTCTATCATTGTCGCTAATATTTAGTTTTTATTATATTTTGTTTGGCACCGTATTATTGTAGGTTGTGATTCTGCTTTTTTATTTTTATTATAAATTCGTTTTGTTTCTTTCATTGTTTTGCTTTCTATCCGTATATTTCAAAGAATACTTTAGATCTTTATGAATGCGTGTATGTGTGTGTGTGTGTGTTTTTTTTTTTTGTGCTTTTTGCAAGTGTAGAGATGTTTGCAAATTTTAGATTGCTTTGTTCCTACATAGCAAACAAAGATAAATTAGTTAATTTCCCCTCGTCATTGTTGTAAACCCATCAATCGATGCCTCACAAACTTGTAATAAACTAAACTTATTAATGTACTTTTGCTATTACTACTCTATATTTCTCCTCCTTCTTTTCCTCTAACTTTATACAGTAAGTTAAACACTGTCACACACACTAAAATATCATCTACATATTTGAGTACATAGAACTATTGTCTACATCGATATCGATGGGTAGTTTTTTTTAAATTACCAAATATATTATCAACACTTAAAGGTCGTTTTTAAATTCATTGGCTTGATGTTGAAAAATATTTTAATAGAATTTTTCGGCGAAAAAAAGCAATGTACAAAATCTTCATTGCAACATTTTTTTTTTTTAGCCAAAAATTTAAGGAACGTGTGTGCTACAAGGTGCTTAACGTAAAAATTACCTTTTTAATTTCTGACAAGAATTTACAAACCACGAGAAGCAATTATTTGCTAGAATACAGACTTTCTTAAGAGTTAATTCAAAAGGCATAAATAAATAAATAATAAAATATCTCGTTTTGGTGTTAAATCAAACCTCAAGCATAAACGAAGAATATATATTTATAATGCAATTTCATCAAAATTTATAAAGGTTATTATTGTCTATCATAAGCATACGTACATTTAATTCACAAGAAAATTTTATGGAATTCGAATGCGAGAAAATATTAAGTGAAGTAACAAATTGTCACACAAAAAAAAAAAAAAAATAGAAATTATTTTTAGTCGCCCAGAATCGAAGCAAGTCCGACAGACCTGTCAAAAAATCTGTCACTAATTTTTGATAAACATGTCATATTCACAGGTGTAACTGCTAAATATCGTAACACCTCATAGCCTGAAGGCTAAAATACATCAATATAAAATAAAATTACATATCAAACTCTAATATTTGCTAATATCTTTTGATTAATTACAATCAAATTTTACATTTATCTTGATGTTTGTTGAAAAAATGAAATTGTATCCAACCGATTGTTTCCTTTATCTGATAAAATTACATTTTTTTTATATTATTATTTTATTGCCAAATTGTAACTAAAAATCTAATTTAATGAAGTTAAGTTTACTTTTAGTAAAAAATTTATTTAAAATTACACGGGAGGTAGACTTATTTCTTTTAACGCTATTTGCTTCCTGTTCAGTTTATAATCTTATTACATCTTTATTCTTAAGCTCTATTCGTACAGAAAATATTGTTTTATGAAATTTTTTGAAAAATTAGCAAATCGAAAACACCTATCAAAAAATCTGTCAGACATTTTATAACGATTAAATCTCTTCTTGTGTATAATGGAGCTTAGCATTAAGATATTTTAAGTTAAAATTCTTAATTAACAAAAGCTACTTTAAATTCCATATTCCATTGATGATGAAGTTTGGCGAAGGAAATTTTCGAACATTTACAAGATTTCAACTTAAACTATGTGTTTTATTTTTAGGAAGTTACTTAAGTGTGTATAATAATAGATAGATCCTAACAGCCCACTGTTTAAGGTTAAGATCGCAAAATTTGAGAAATTACTTTTTAGAATAAGCCCACCAATATTCAATCTTAAACACAACGTACGATTATGAAAATATTAGCCAAATAATTCATTGATTAGTTTTATATTTCGTTGGAATCTATGACAAATTGCACAGGTAGCTTAATAATACATAAGCATTTTACTAAATATTAATATTTATTTGCTTAAGTAAATTAAAAAAGAAAGATTCTTGTTCGCTTTCCATTTAGATAAATGATCTATGGCCCGCAGCACCCACATTGTCAAATTATGAAGCAAATTTTAAAGTAGCTTAAAAAGTAATTTGAATATAGGAAATTCGCCGAACAAACTGAATAGTAATATATTTTTGATTTTTTAGTAAATCATTTGTGTATAAAAGTTTATTTGGAGATATTTTCAAGGTCGCTTTTTACTAAGAGATAAGTGTGAAAATACTTTGAGAACTGTATTAATAGGTGATAAAATTATTAAGGAATATGAAGCTTTAAAGAAAAGGAAGAAAATTCTAATTCAAAAGTCTAATGCTTAGTTACTGCACATTTTCAAAAAAGTCTGAACTACCCTCATTTTTATACAGAATTTGCAATACTAACATCTCTATCCGACCATGAAAGCAAAAAAGCTTTTTTGAAATAGCACTCGGTAGACGCGTTATGTATTTCGATGTGTCTCCGTTAAAAGAATAAAATGTGTTAGGTGAATCTTTTGTTGACATTAGAATATCGTTAACCATTAACAATTAAGAAGTCAATTACCCGCACCACACATTCTGATGTTGCTATTGTTACTTGAATGGCCCTAGTACCAATGTTGTCATCATCCTTCTTATATGTACCTTTCTTCAGTTAAGAAAATAGTTGTCTTATTTATACAGGCAAAGAACTTTTTACTAAAATAATGTATTTTCCATTTAACCAATTTGTATTTTAAAAATAGCAGAACCTATTATTTGTTCATATTTTAAATTTATTTAATAAAACTACTATTTATAGTTCTGCCTTAATTTCAGCTACTGTTTCTTTAAGTGTTAGATTAAGAAAAGCAGACGAGGAGCTGAAGGGAGCCAATAATATATAAATAAAACAAAACTGAAATACTGTTGCATCATTAAATTTAATATCATACTCATTTAATGAAATTGTTGTCGATTTGTTTCAAAAGCACACAAACCAAAACCAAACACAAGATTTAAAAAAAATATAAAACACTCAAGCTGAGTAATGTTGTTCTTGTTACTGCCTTATTTTTTGGATACAAGTTTAATGTTCTTTTTCAATGTTATTGTTGTAATACAACAATTTTGTAAGCAAAAATAAAAAAATTTTTGTTACACTGTGCGTTTAAATAAAGTGCAACATGGTCTCACATCCTTGGAACTATGTTTTTGTTTGTGTATGTATCTGCATTTATTAAATAAAAAAAAAACTGATTATAATGATTATGTTACCCATGGCCAAATAGATGAAAGTTTGTTAGTTGTAACTTTTCTTATTGTTGTAAAACAAAATTCATTTACAGTGTAGACACAATATAAAGTGTTAAAACTGTTAAGTGCTCTGGCATTAAATTCAATGTACTCCAATGTACCATTAATATTGCACTATTTTTCATTTAAGTACACACATACACACTTGCACACAAAAGAGTTTTATTTTATTTTGTGCTAACTCTGAGAAATGATTTTGGATTAGACCTTGTGGTTTAGGATATTAAGCAATTGAAGTTGTTGTTGTTGAACTAACATCCAAAAAGTTGTCATCAACACCTTAAACCACATATTAAATTTAATAAAATGCGGAAAAAAAGTTATTGCAAATAAAGCAAAATTATTTTATTACATGTATTTAGTTCAGTTTATTATAGCAATCACACCTTCCGTATTATTCCGAGATACTTTTCCTTATCCCGGTTCAAACAGCTGATAATTGCATTCCGGTCTTGTAAAGATAATTAAGATCTTTAAAAATATTGAACAATAAAAATAAAATGAATATCATTAGTTAAAAATAATAAGATTTTTGGGTATAACTAAGCGGAAGAAAGTTAAAGAAGATTAGGAAGCTTGATAGGGAAAAATCGAGCAAATTTAACCGATTTTTAACAATTTAAAATGTAATTAATTGGCTACGTATATTTTCAAAAAGTAATTTCAAAGGTAAGAAAAGAGAAGTATGTACTGTCATTCCTTTATGACGTTACAACATACAAATATGCCCGAGGGAAAAAAGGGGAAAACTAGCAATGCAATATACATTTATGTATGAGTAAGTAATAAAGTTTGTTTATGCGTTAATAACAAACGAAAGTTTATATTCTTATCTAGAGAGTAAAATAAGCTTTATGTTGCCGTTGAACTCAGCTTTAAAGCTTTATAAAGGGGGAAATCTACAAATTAATATGGACCAACCGATTTCAAGGAATTTTAACACACAGATTTTTATCTGGCGGTTACAAAAGGTGTTGTCTGTTTTTTAAACTTAAATTTTAGGTGCGATAAACAATCATTTTTATAGCATAATTAATATTAATGAAATTGGAAACATATAAAATTTCTTATCTATAAGGTTTCACATGCCATGCTTGATTTCAAAACAAATTATTTTTTTAGATGCCTTTGGCCACAAGCTTCATAAATTATTTTCAAATTGCTTTTTAGAAATAAAAAATTGGTTTCGCTCTATTTGTAGTGGACCCACAAAGCAGAGAAAGACTACAATGAGTTGTTTAATTTACCAGTGCCGTTAAAGAGCCACAAACTCGACCCAGGAATCGTCAGGTACAGTAGCGGATTAAATTATCCTCTTGATTTAGTTTTTTAACATCCAACTGAAAGCACTAATGAATAACAAAATTCTTAAAGGTCTATTATTAATTCTACTTGGGGCTTTCGGTCAATTTTACATTTCCATCGTAATAATTAAATTGAAATAAGCAGGTATTTTATCTTTAATTGGACTTATCTCTTGCTTGTTCCCAATTAAAAAAATGAATTTATTGAAAATATTTTTAAATAACTTTTAATAAGTAACTATTTAATAATAACTTATTAAATCCTTTTAGAGATTGAAATATTTTTTATATTTCCAAATGGAATAATAGCAGAGACAAGTTAAAGAATTGTTAAATCATGGTTGTCTGCCTATTAATTTATAATATTTACAATCCAAATACTTTAGTCTTTTTGGCTTTGAATATAAATAGTTATGCCGTAACCTGATTTAATTGTTTATGCATATGTAAATTTAAAACTTTTCAGTCAGTTGACTAGAATATTTGAGTTTAACAATGGCTTACTGAAGGGGTTAATTAAACCTTCCATTATCCACATTAAAATCGATTGAGAATTTTTGTTGCTACGTCAAAATTGTAATTAGGTGAATTAATTTAAAAAAGACCTTAAAATACAAAAAGGCACACATAAATAAACCTATTTTGCTACTAAAGTATTAAAAAAAATTTTACCCGGTCTATAAAAACAAATTCATTAAGAACAATTTTGTTTATATCTGTTATATAAGTTATCCATGCCACAAGTGTAGACCCATTTGAATTTATCATTAGTTAGAAGGCATAATATATATACACCTATATATTTTTAAATTCAGTCAATAATGTTTTAAAAACTTTTAAGGATTTTTCTTAACTAAGAAATTTATTTAATTAATGCTATATATTATTTTTTTAATATATATATATATATATATATATATATATATATATATATATATATATATATATATATATATATATATATTCCTCTTATAAATTTAGATTTTGTAACGGGTTTAGCTTTAATATATTTAATCTATTCTCGTGAAATGACGACGGTAAATTATAATGTTATAAAAACAAATATCTTCTATTTTTTATTAATTGTATATAGTTATTATGTTTTTTTCGTTGGAGAAAGTAAAATGTTTATAGAAATTAAAAATAATCTTTGTACATTTGTTAAACAATAAAAATAAATAAATAAATAAAAACCAACAAACAGAAAATATTAATCAAATAAATTGTATTTAATGAAATGAAGAACCATGAACAAAAACCAAATTAAGATATTCAAATCAATGTCAACACTTAATAATTTTGTCCATTGTGTTCCTGCTTTTCTCTCCCTTAGTTGCAGTTCATAAAAAATGTTTAATGATAATGGAAATGGCCAACGGAAAAACAACAGCAGAATATTAAAAACAACAACGAGATATATTATACTGGAAAAATAAGTAAATAAATAAAAGTCTTGATTTAAACAAATGTCAACGTAAATGAGGCGCGCGCCGGCTGATAGTTTCAAATTTCAACACATTTTATATGCATAAACTTTTTTATACCTTTGAAATTTATGCTCACGCGCACTCTTACTGCTCCTTGCATTAAACAGAGAATTTTTTATACCCATATTAATTTGTTCTCAATCTTTGAACTAGATACATATAAAATCAACAACATCACCAGTATTGTGCATAAACACATTTCTCACACATGTTTCTATTATTGTTGTTGCTGTGATTGTTCTACAACCCAAACAGAACTTTGAAATGGGGATCCCCAAAAACACTTATTTTTCTTGGGATATGTTTCTGCCTTGCTATCATTGAGCCAAAATGTATGGGTGTTTTTTGTAAGTAAATGATGGCGCTTCAAACTCTGATATTTTTTATACTTTTTATCATAATCACACACACACTTTATAAGCAGCCATATTGAAATTTATTCAAGTATTTCGAACATCGTAGGCGGAGTCGTTTTTCTCTTTTTATAATTTGTTTTTGAGTAACTGTTTCTGTTTTAATGCATGAAATCTGCATATAACTTTTTTGTTTATACCGTTTACGAAAACTGTGTGCGAGTAAGCAGAGCAAATCTATTTATTTTTGTTACAAAATATATAGTGGTACTGTTTAAGCATTCCATTTTTATTTGGCAGGTGCTTGTTTCTTGCGCATGCTTGCTTATTCTGTAGTTGCCTGTAGCAGGACTCTTGGTAAACTGAAAAATATCTTCGAATTTTTCCCAAACTGACTTGTATCTCATTTATTGATCAAAAAAAGTTAGGACTTTTAAAATTTCCTTTCAGAATTGTGTATGTAGAAGTTTCGATATAACTGCTCACCTACACAGTTACACATCTGTATTTGGTTCTCTTGAATTTTTTAATCTCAGTCGTAAGTAACGCGTTTGAAACCTACCTGTTTCTCTCTTCCAAGTCAAAAAATATGGTTCTATTTCTTGATTTTATTTGTTTTTTTTTTTAACTCTGCAGTGAAGATGAAGTTAGAAAATATTTACAAAGGTACGTACGTACATACAAACGATTGAAATCACAATACCGAAATTGGGATTTTGAAGTAAATATTCTATTAGAGGTTCATTTGTGGTGATTGCAATCAAATGTGGAAAGATATCGCTCTCAATTTTTTATTTCCTGCTCTATGTTTCTGATTTGAATTTGTGAGGAAATGTGTAGGTATGATATGATATATATGATAGTGACTGTAATGTATACTAATGTCCGTAGTAATTATGTCTGAATTTCTATTTTGTCATTTTGTTTTGCCATTTAAGTAATTTATTTTAATGGCAATGAAATTTTTTATTTAAACCACACAATAACAACATTAGAAATTGTTTTTGCACTTTTAGTCATTTTCATATAATCATTTTTGTATATAAATATTACATATTTTTATTACACAACAATTTTAAACGTAATGTTTCTTAAAAATTGTCTCAGCCAGGCACATAGAGTTCAAATAATCAGTTAAAAAATCGGAAAGCAACAATTGTGTTATAATTTTACATAAAAAAGAAAGGTATTTCAATTAAAATAATTCAAATTCTAAAGAAAAGTCAATTTTTCATTAAGTTATAACCCCAAAAATATTTCTATTTATCAGTTCAAAAAGTAAATAATCTTAGCTCTATGTTTAGAATTTTTTTTTAAGAATTTTTTTTTTTTATTTCTCGACATTTAAATCAGTTTTTAAATTTTTAGTCGCCTACATAATAGACTCTCTTAAAGTTCTTAAAAACGTTCGTTCAAGTGATGGACTTAATAAGATTTTTGTGTTTAAATAAATTTAAGTTTTCGTATGAGCAAGTATAAAAACAGTCATGACTAGAGGCTGTTAGACATGATAGTAAAGGTAGCTGAACTTCGGAATTAATAACGAAAGGACACAACGTAAGTGTATGCTTTCAGCAGTTATGCTGTTTATAATTAAAATGTTTATGATAAAATGCATTTATAGAATCGAAAAACAAGATTTGGAGATATTGTGCAAATAGGCCTGTTTGGTAACCCCTAATGTAGCAACAAGAAAATTTTTTTCTCCACACCAAAGTTGTTTTCCCCTTCAGAAAAACTAACCAATGGAATGCAAATGGTGTTGTCTCTAAGCAAGTGCCCACAATTCCGAAAGTATAGTTTATAAGAACATAAGTCGCGAGTAAAAGAGTTCTTAAAAAATAAATTAATATTTATTTTTGGCTTAAGTTAATTTTTTTAATTTCTAAAAAACTCTTTTTGGAAAAAAATGTATTAATAAATGTATGCGAACGTTTTTTAAAGAAAACAAGAAAAATTAGACGGCTTTTGGAAAAATATTTTAATAAAAATTGTAATTTATTTTCTGTATAAATCATTCTATGATATAAATGTATTTGTCGTGCGGTAGCCGTCACCGAATACTAATACAAATGCTGTACCTCCACTACCATTACCGCTCGCTTATACCCCTCCTTTATAATCAAGATACAGACTTATGTATATCAGCGTCATATCTGTCATCCACTGTGTCGGAATATTTGCAACCGTAGGAACGGTGATTGTAATTGAGAAAAAGAAGATAGGAATAGTTACGATGACAAATGGTTGAAACGAAAAGTGGAATAGAAAGTAGTGGAATTGAAATTTATTTTGGACGGGTTTAATGGCACTTATGTCCACCAATCTCTTTTTAGTTTGCGAAACTGCATGGTTGTATGTTTTTTATGGCAGTTACATACAAACTACACGATTTCACACAATCTTAAAAAAAGTATGCCATATTATTTAAATGCCCTTCCCGAGAATTTTGCAAGACTGGACCCTCAGAGTTACCCTTTAGTGTTTCAATATCTAAGGATAGTTAGCGAGAGATATTGATAGCGAAAGTATTCAGTTATTCTATTCTGTATTTATCCGTCCTTTATAATTACAACAAAAAATGTGCGGTAAAATTTACATGGCGAGTAAAATCAATTTTGTGCTACAAAATAATTGAACTTCATAATCATTGCGTCATACCTTGTTATTCATTTTTTCGATTTGTTTTTGCTTGTGTATATAATTTCTCTTAAACCCACCTCAATTATTAGTGGAATTATTAAGAAAACTTAACAGCCGTATTACCTTCTGTATTAAAAATAATAATTGTTTAGCAAGCGTCTTCATGTGAAAGTCAATGTAATGTAAATTAGTTAATCGATTTACAAGCTAATTTCATTATTTCAAATGCTATAATGCAGTTTCAGGTTTTATTTCAGGGCAGAGTAAAGAAAACTTTGTACAGCATTTTATTCACCGACGTATCCAGTTGTTTTAAAATTGTATAATTTCTGGATTAAATTTGTGTTTTCTAAGCATAAGTATACGAATAATATTAAAAAATATATAAAACCATAACAAAATTAAACTTAATTTTTACGTATTTTTCAGTTTTTGAAAAATTTAAATTAAGAAATTTATAGATGGTGATTAAAAACAAGAAAAGTAATCAGCGCTACATAACATGATATAGAATTCTCATAAATCATTAATTAACCACAATTAGATGAAGTAAAATTATGAATCCAAACTAAAAAAAGCAACTCAACATTAATGTTACAAATCAATATGATAAAGATGACACGATGATTATGTAATAGAAGATATTGAAAAAAGGAATAAATAGGAGTTAAATGAAAACAGGAAGGTAACGTTTGCTTCATCCATACCATTTCAAATAAAATCACTTGACTTAAATATACTTAATTTTCTACACATAAAACACAGTTCGTATAAAATCGGAACATTCTTTTTTAGAATGAGAATCTTTAATTTTATATAAGAATTTTAAAGTAAGTTTTAAATCAAAGTTTTTGATCCATTGATTGATGGTCATAGAATCTCAGTACCACATTTACATTTATATCATACTTTTCAAATTTACTTTTTTTTAACTTTCAGTAGTTGATTTAATAGTATTTGACAGATATGTAAATCGCCTGCAAAGTTAAATTTTTGATTATTTTATTCCTGAAAAATTTCGTCTCAGTTAATCAAGTACTGTAGCAAAATTATTAAACTATGGTGAGTTAAAAAATATCGTTTAAATCGTCAAACAATTTTTGCAAATCATCAAGATAACTTTATTATATTATTGAAAGAAAAACAAATGAATTGACCCGAATTTGCATTCCTATTGTAGGATTACGATGAAGAGAACAAATCATTTGTTTTTTGTGCCTTAGTCTTTATATATAATTACCCAATCCAATCCTCTTTACTACCCCTTTTTCCTATCACCGCTATTAGTAAAATTTCATTCATTCAGGCGCATTAAAAAACTCTGTAAATATTGCCGCAACTACGCCAGAGTTAAAATAATACCTCAGAGGAACTTAATACAACACAAGGTGTTAGATAACGACTTGGCCCTGGTAGCAGTTATGGCATACGACTAAAGCAATGTCTTCGTTAATGTTATGATCAATAGGAGAGTACTCAAAAACACGAATAAAACTAAAACAATGAGAATATGCCGCGAAAAACATAAGCAGTTAAACAGTTCCGCTAGAATATTAACGACAGCTGGATTTTACTTTGGCCTGAATAAGTGAGAGTTGTCCACCAAAACAAAACAAGATGTACACAAATCTACGTACAAGCCCATCCTCAAATAAGGAATATGCAACGAAGGCCAAATCAAAGAATCTTTATAAATACCTAAGGAGAGTAGCCGAAAAGATCAAAAGAAGTAAAATAAGACACGAAACGATCTGAGGGAATACTAGAACTGAATTTTCAAAAATTAAACAAAATTGCTCCAAAATGGGGTTATGCAGGCACTTTACCAATATCTCAGACCAGATTGGTGAAGAGGAAGGGGACGCATGAAAACAATTTGGCGAGACTATATCAATAACATATTTAAAGAAAACAGATAAGATAAAAGAATGACCAAAATAACAGGACAAAATAGGCCCAAACGGTGCAGCATTTGCAAGAATATTTTTACTCAAAGTCTGAAAGGTCGAGAATAAATAAGTTACTAAAATTTTTTGGAACATTTATTCTTTGCAGTTTTAAGAAAAAAAAAACATAAATTAAAATTAAAAAAGTCAATACAATTATTTTAAATTAATGAATTAAACTAAGTATCTAATATTTTATCATTGGCGATCATAAATCTGTCTGATCAGACGTACTTGACTTATGAACCCTAATTGCTAAGCAAAATTAAAAAAAAACCACAGGCTAATTCTAAGCTAATTGCATTCGCATCAAATAATAAAAAATAATTGTGCAGCGTGATTTCGTTAATTGGTATTTTTTTTAATTTATAAAATATTTAGAGGTTTTGAATAAAAGTTTATAAGAATTAAAAGAAACGGACAAAATTTTTAGACCGCCAAAGTCAGTAGAAGAAAAATTAAAATAAGTTCAACGCTTACCACTTGTTTGCTTTCAATTCCTTTTTGACCTATCAAATACTTGCCAAAGAACGCAAAATACAACCTACACATTGCAAATATACATAAACCAAATTGATTGCTGGTGTGTCCTTCTTTAAAATATTCTCAATAATCTGACATCATAATAAGTCATTAATCAGTCAGTATTATAACCAAATTTAATTTTATTGTTGCTCTTTTGTTAGTTTATTATTGTGTATGTATTTGTTATCGAAATTGTATTGTAATTTTCTGTTTTCATAAATCCAACTATAAAAAAAGAATAACCCACTAGTCAGCTTTTTTAAACTTATATTGTTAGATATGAGGTAGAATAAATATATAAATACAGTAGTAACATGAGTGATTATTTCGTTAGAGCCACTAATTTGAAAACGTTATTACACTAGAAAAAAATACGATTTTACCCCTTTGTGACTGTTTAAATAAAGTAAAAATCTTAGGTTCTAACTGAAATGCGAAAGTAGAAAAATCATGTTCAATCAGCTAAAAAACAATTGAATATTTGCGTTAATAAAGGAAAGGACAAGTAGTGAAGTACATATAATATAGCAAAACATGTAATTTATTTTTTGGGTTTGAGGTTAAATAGTGTTACGTAAGGGTCGTTTTAATTCCAGCAGGGAATTTTTTATTTTATTCACATACATTATAACTTGTCTATTTTTACTGGATTTGGCTTTACTTTGATTCTAAATTCTCCTGCTTGATACACTAATACACTACTGTGTTACTCAGGCAAGACTAAAGCTACTCGATGCCTCGTTTTTAGTAAACTAAACCACTTACGATGTTGCCCCGTTAGAGACTCTACTTCACAACCTTCTTTTTCTCATTTAAACGCAAGCCGGTCCCTTTTATCTAAATTAACCACAACTTCAGTGTAAGTTTTAAGTGTTTCTCCACCAGGTTCTTTCATGCAAATGTTTTCTGCCAATTTTGGAAGCCGTTTGTGCATTGTAAAATTTAACTATAAAAATTTAAGCAAACAATATTAGCGAAAATTATTTAAAATATACAGTTATCAATGTGCTCTACAAAGCCAGTTTTCATGATTGAGTCAGCAAAAAAAAGTCGTACATAAGCAAAGTCGTTTAAAAAGTTTGGCCGCATACATAAAATTGCATCAAATATGGGACACTCTTTTATTTTCAAATTAAAATTTTATACTTGCTGTTCTAGCAGACTTACATGTTATTTTTTATTTCAATCGTCGCTCTAGAACTGTTCAACTGTTTAGATCAAATTAAAAATTACATTAACTACTGTAAAACCCTTAAATTTATAATTTTAAGTATTATACTTCTTATTATGCTAGACAAAGAAGCAAAAATCCTGTCTAATTTTCATTTCTAAAATCAAATTATATAGTTGTTTTTATAGCGCACTTACCAATACCGGTTCCTTATAAAGTTCTGCTGTCTTCTTTTAATGGTTAAAAAGAATGGGACACCCTTTAATATCATATCCAAATTTATACTTCTATAAGTTTTTATTTACAAGTGTTAAAAAGTTTGGCTATATATATCAAATTAAATAAACTATGAGGCACCCTATAATATATGATTTTGAAAATTTATACTTGTGATAATAAAAATTATAGTAATCGACATTCTGTCCAATTCTAAAGCGTTTGTCTATAACCTATCAAAAGGTAGGTCAATATAAGTCAACTTATGTCATCTGTGGGCACATCCTTTAATTTTTAGATTAATTTTGTATTACTTTGTGCTACCAAGTGCAATAGTGATATGCAGTTTTTTTTTATTTGAAGTAACGCCCTTTACAGTTCATAATACACGTAAAAAACATATAATTAAGAAAAAATTTCAAAATGGCTGTGTTCTGCAAGCACAGAGATATAAAAAAGCAACATTCAAACGAATTTATAATCTCTTTTGTTTTCTAAAATCGGTCAGAAAACGCCTTGATTGTGCCTAATCGCGTTATTTTTACGGATAGTATTGATGGAAGACTCAAGGTACTGAGGAAGTCTAACCAAGAATAAAATAATTCAGGGTACAAACATAACGAAAGCAATACTAAGTTGTAGCTCCTATACAACGTATCAAATTAGATGGCAACACCTTTCAATCTATAGCTGTAAGTCCGATAGAAAATCTCTGGGAACGCTTATTTATAAAATTTATAGAATTTATAGAAAACGAATTCTGTTTTCGAAGGGCGTTTATATCATCGGAAGTTGGCCAAAAATTTGGTCATTTCTATTTCTAAAAGATTTAAAATAAGGGAGGCAAACCAAAAATTACTTTGTTCTAAGTTATTTTCTTAATATCAATAATAAGAAATTAAGTTTTATTCTTTATATAATAATATGAATGTATTCATTTTTAAATTTACAATTTTAGTTTTAAATTAAAATAATAAATGATTAATATTAGAGCAACATTTACTTTAAAATGAAATGTAAATATGCGCTTACAAAATAAAAGTGTCTGTAAACGTTCACACTTCTTAAACTACTAACTGGCGGAAAAGTTTTTATTGAAAGGAGATTTTTTAAGCCCACCTTAGACCAATGAAGCCGAGATACATAAGATAATATATTGGAACACAAATGCCAAAAGTTAAATACCTTGGCATGCCTGGTGGTCGGCGTCTTTCATAGAATATTTATATGGAATCAAAGTTAACACACATGATATTGAAAGTGCTATGCTGTCTTATTGGCAGAAATATCTGTTAAACGACTGCATCCTTAAATCAATGAGGTGTTATGGAATTCAATTATGGGGCTCTGTCTCTGCTTCAAATTTATGAAAAATTCAAAGGAGCAAAATTAAAGTTCTTCAAATGAGCACTGCTGCCCTCTACTATGTAAAATATGTGAACATCCAAAAGGAACCACACACACCATTGGTAAAAGCAAATATGTATTCATAAGACTGAATGGTAAAGGCTTTATTCTTAATTTAATTTCTTTTATTTCTTACTTTATTTATTTATTTTTAGTTTCGCCTTCATTTCACAGGCCTTTCATTTTATAGCTCAACTTTTTTTGTTATGAGCAGATATGCCAAAATCTCCCTTAAAAGACGTAATCACTAAACTATTTAAACAATTTTTTGTTCCTATTAAATAATTATTAGGAAATATAAAATACTTAATATAAAAGTTAATATATAAAAAGTAAGAATACCATATTCGGCTATGCCAAGTCTTATATACCCTTCACCATTCATCTAAATCCAGTTAAGTGAAGTAACTCCAAAGAAAAAACAATATAGAGATGATAAAGAATTAAAAAATAAAAAAAATTATATAAAAATACCATCGGCTCTTTCTTATTAGGTTAGGAATTTTCAGCAACTTGATTGATCCAAATGATATAGAAAAATTGGAGGTAGGCGTAGTGTTAGCACCTCTTTCGACACTATGTCTGATCGATTGGCGTATTTAAATTTTTTCTAGCTCATCTAGTGCCTCGACAAACTTAATTTCAAGACTAACATGAACGGACAGACAGACATCGCTGAATCGAATTCGCTATGCATAAGAAGTAGGAATATATATTCTTTATAGGGTCAGAAATGGATATTGTAGAAATTAAAACCGAAATGACAAAATTAGTTATACCCTTTTTCTACTTTTTGTAGTAAAGGTATAACATCTACATATTATAAATCGTCATCTGAAAGAACGTTTGTAAAAATAGTGGTTACACTTACATATTAATTGGCAGTGTACTGGAATCTACTTTTGCGGAATAGTATTTTAAAACTTTGTTCTGCTAGATATTATACTCTGCAAAATTATGTGACAAGTGGTATCTAAAAACTGGAATAAAACTATTTTTTCCTAATTTCTTTGTATCGGAAAAACAACAAAATGGCCCTAATTAAATAGCTCTGATTGTACACATGCTTATGCAAACAAGCATAAGTATGCTTTGTGTACATTTGTATATATGCAGTGGAATTTGTTATGAACTCAAACACATTTAATTAATAAAGATACCAACTGTGAGTAGACAGTCATCTTAAGTATTCGTTGGTTCCTTTTTTTCGTTAAATCTTTGTTTTTTTTTTTGTGTTTTTTGTTTCTTTAATATTTATTCTTGTTGTATTTTTGTATTCAGTATTTCAAAATAAAATGATAAATTTCTGCAGACATTTGTCATAAATGCATAAATACTTATAAAAATCTACTTGTAGGACGGACATTTTGTATTGCAAAATCATAGGAGAAATAAAAACTTAATAAACACATCCACTGAACATTGAGTTGTATGAGCATATAAAAAAGTTCTTTAAAGTTTTTTATATTCATTTTATAACCACTTCTGTAAGATAACGAACAGAAAACGATGCACAGTGATTTAAGCAATGTAAAAATTTTATAAAAAAAACCTTGTAACGCTAAACTAATTCTAACACCACAAAACGTAAAAATGCTGGAGATTACACAATATCTCAGCTAAGTTTTTAATATTTTTTTATTTAAATTTACGAAATATTCCGTTCTTAATTTTTTTTATGAGATATTTTTAAAATCAAATTGTAATTTAAAGATATTTATCAATTTTTACAAATAAGAGTTCTTGAATTTAAATTAAAAAAAAAATTACTTTATGTAGGAATGCATCAAACAGATGGTATTTTGGGTACTAGAAAGCTTTTTTAGCTTAATTTAATCTAAACACACTTTTTATTTAAAAAAGGATTTTGCCCTGATTGATTATCGACAACTAAAGCTTTTAATGAGCTATTTTAGTTTCTTTTAATGGCAAGGTGTCATTTGTGTGTATGATAGTCTGTAAACGGGTTATCCCTTCATTCTATATTGTATTCACAACACTCTTACTTTTGATGTCTCGTTTCCATTTATTTCAATTTTTATACTACTGACATTAAAATTATATTGATTTAAAGTTTCGAAATATTTTCCCTTAAATATAAGAAATATATTATTTTAGAATTTGAGATATAAAATGTGGATTGACTTAAATTTTAATAACAATAACAATAACATAATTAATTATTGTTTTCTGAAGATATTTAAATATAATTTTCTTTACTGACTTCAGGATGGAGCATATGCCGCAATAACTTTGCAAATATAAAATATATGAATGATTTAAGAAAATATACAAAAGTGTATACATTGATGCAATATGTATTTGTTATTATATTACTTACACCTTATAATATGCTTAATGACGTGAAAACATAAAATATAACTCAAAAAATAATAGTAAAATTCATACTAAATAGAACACTGGCTCGCAACTGAGAACATAACAATTTTCGTATCAGATTAAGAAACTAAGGATATCCTTAGAATAGACACATGGGTATGATAGTTAATTATTCAAGCCGAATTAATGAACGGCAGAAATAAATTACGAACCGAGACTGCTTTGGTACATAGTGAACTTGATATCCTTATAAATGTGAGAGAAAGACCGTGCGATATGTATGGGCAGTACATATGATTGAAATTAATGACTCATCTTATCTTGTCTGGTATTATTTTAGAAAACTTCCGCTCGGGGTGCTTGAGGAGCTGTTCAGCTAAGCAGGAATACAGCCTGAGTAACAAAGGGTTATAAATCCATGCTAGTAAGCAGCAATGGGTTTCTGTAACAAATCAATCTGTAAGTACAGCATCATGAGTGCGCTTATTTATAAACGAAACGCAACTGTATAAGTGAAAAGGTTACAATATATTTACAGACCCAAAAACCTAAATGATAGTTTATTATTAGAATTCCTTTAAAAACATGCTTAAAATATAATGTTAGTGTTTCTCACTTATATTTTATTTACATGATTTAAGTTTATTTTCGCTAAGGCTTTTAGCTGCGAAACGATCCAGTCGTTCTCTACTGTTAACTGTTTCCTATTTCCTTTATAAAACATAAATTTTTTTTAATTTTATACAAGATTAAAGTTCAAAGTTCAAAATTTTAAGTCAAACAATATTGCATTTAAATAAAGTAATTCTGAATTCAAAGGATAATTTTTTCCTTATACACCTTTTCTCACTGTGCACAGTTGATTGTAATATTTTTCTAAACGCATAATTATTTTAAAGTTAAAAGAAAATTTAAATTTACAATAAAAAAAACAATTTTTTCAATTTAAAATGTAGGATGTAGTGAATTTCAAAATACTCTACATAACAAGCAAAATCTAAGTACATAAAAACAACAAAAAAAGAATTTAAGGAGACAATTTATTTGTCATCCTACAATATAAAATACTTTTTAATATGGAAAGAACCTAAAATATCAAAATTACAGGAATTGAAAGTATGTTCTAACTAATAGTTTTTCTTTTTTTTCTAAGTTAAAGGATATTTCCAAAATCTGTGCAAACCTGTGCATTTTTGAAAATGTGTGATGTGATGGCACTTCTTTCATGTTTTTATTAAGATGATGAGGAACGTTAAATCTTTGGTCTGATGAAATTAATTTAAAATTCTTGTTTAAATAAATGATCTTTAACGAAAAGAAATTTAATTAAATCATTCACAATTATAGAAATATTTCCTCATATAATAAATTTATTGTAAAAGAAAAAAAATTTTAAAAATTTTGAGATATTCATGGTATTGTAAAAATCAATGTTCGCATTAATTTTATACAATTATAAGTTAAGGGAATTAAAATATATTGTAGATTTAAAATTTAATTAATTTTTTTCTCATTAAAGTAATTTCTTGGTAAATTTAATCAGTATACGTTAATTTTGTGTATTTAATCGAAAAGTTGTCACTTTTTATTTTATTCTAATATATTGAGGGTGATAATTTAAAAGAATAAATTTTAATTTTCGTAAAAATTTTAATCAAAGATTTTATAAAAATAAAATTTTAATGAAATTAATTTAGAGATTTCCAACGGAAACTTTCAATTGGAACAGCATAAGAGGCTGGTAAAGCTGCATTTTGTGTAAAAATAAAGTATCTTAATAGTTTTGAAATAAAAACGTTGCAAGTTTTGTAAAAATGTAGAGAAATTACAAATTACCAGTTGAATAAAAATAATTTTTCTCCGTTTAGATATCAAAGTCTGACACAAATATGGTTTATTATTGTTATTGTAGAATGATGTTATTATTGTCCTATTAAAAGTGGTTTACTTAAAAAAAATTTACAACTGTCTTTAAATTCTATTTATGTTTCATTTTTCAAGAATCTGTTTTAGTTTTTTCAAAGCGTTTTTAGTGATTTTATTTTAATGATAATTAAAAAGGCTTTTGGTTTTAAATATATGATTTAAATAATGTATTCAATAAAACTAGGCCAGATAATATTAAAATAAAAAAATGTATACCCACATATAGGAAAGAGCTATATAAAATAAAGAAACACAAGTTTTTTTAAGGTTTAAAAAAATTATGTAAAAAATGTGAGTAAAGCGAAGTCGAAATATTATAAACAAGTCCTCTTTCTAGATTAAAAGTTCTTTTAATGATTTTAATAAGTAAAACTTTTAGTTTGGGAAGGTTTAATCTTAGAAAGACTAATGTAATGCCTAGAAAGCAGAGTTAATGTATCGGGATTTGTGATTACGGCTGAAGTACTTAAAAGTTTTTTTTTTTTTTGCCAATTAGTTAAATATTATAAGTTTGGATAATAAAATCCAGTTTGTGTTTTTCATTTTACACAAAAAAGAACTTTAATAAAATACTACTTAAAATTAAAGCATGCATAATAGCAAAATAACTCCAATTCCGTTCTTATTTAATACTATGGATAATTTCATTAATAATAAACATATTATAAGAGGTACAGTTATATAGTAACACTACACACTTTAAAAATTTATTTCTAGTCATTCTGAAAATTGTGTTTTTTTCATTTATTTTATTTAATTTATCTCTTATTTTTTTTAAACGAATTTGTTGATCAATAATGGACGGATCTTGATAATAATGTTAGAATGGAGACAAACATAACAAGCGTCAGTTTGAAAAATTATTTTACTGTTTTTAAGGCTCTTTTCCGATAAAGGGGTTTCCAATTTTTTAACCACTTTTTAACAATTTTTTCTTAAGTTTTATTATTTCTTAAGAAATATGTGTTCCGAGTTTTAGTTATTATTAAAAAAATAAAACGTATTTTTATAGTATTTTAATTCAACTTCAACAAAAAAAAAAAAAAAAAAAAAATAATGAAAAATTCATTAATTTTGCTGTATTTTAGAAACTGTCGTTTCTACGCCGAATTTTATTTTTTTTTTTCTTAAATTAAAAGGTGAGGAAAAAAATTTAAATGGTTTGTCCCCATGCAACACACAAAAAAAATTTTAACACAGTTGTTATCAATATAGTTCCCAGTAATGAAAAGAAATCCCTATAAGTGAGGAAACTTGACTTAACAAGGACGTCAGAGGATCTCTTTTCTGTTGTTCGAATCCAGAAGATTTACATATCTAAAAGTTTTTAACGAAAATATGTACATAATGGCGCGAAAGTACTAACCTCTTTAAACTTTTCGAGAAACAAACATGGTTACACCAGAGAGATAGATGAATGATACAACTAATTTAGTGAAGTTTTAGAACTTTTTTTTGAATATGAGTTTGTATTGAAGATACAATAAATAATTTAGAAAATACATCTTTAAACAAATACTAGGTTTGGATTTTTTAATATTGTAAATTAACAAAGTTTTTTATCAATATTTATTAAAAATTTATCTAACTCTTTTTTTAATATAAAATTAAGAAAGCAGTTTTGTTTTTATTATTTTGTTTGTGAATTATTTTATTTCTGATTTCTTTATCCATAAAAGTATATATTCATGTTACTTTATTTATTTACAATAATAATACAAATATTTTTTGTGTGTTCTTCTAATATAATTTATTGTATGTAAATACATTTAGAGTTATTTTTATTTTTTGTAAAATGCTTAATAAATTTATTACTAACTTTGTATTATTTAAATTTTTGTTTTTGATAATTTCTTTCAGAAACAGGCCTAAATTTACGTATCATGGGAGTTTTAATTTTTTACGTCAACTACAATGTTTAACTTTTAATTCATATTTGCTTTTATTTTAGTTTTAGAAATTATAAAATACCAATTCTATTCCAAATATCTTTTCTAATTCATTTTAAAAGGTTTATTTTCTTGTTTTTAGTGTTTGAATAGATCTCAAATATTTTATAGAAAAACAATCACAATAAGCTTTTCATTTACTCATGTTTGTCTTTGTTTTTAAATTTTTATTATTTTTATTTCTTTTTTTTTATTTATTAAAAACAATATAACTACAAGTGCTTTTCTATTTTTAGTAAAAAATATTTACAAAAGAAATTGTTCACCTTCTTAACCAGGTAAAGCTTTCAAATAGCAGGAACTTTCTTAAACTACAAGCGTGACATTTTTTACGTGCAACTACAAAAGTTTATATTATTAGAAAGAATTATAACATAGTTTACAAAGGAATATTATGTCTGAGTGCCTTTTTTGAGCCTGTTTAATTTTACTTCCAACACAGATAAACGAAAAAAAATGAGTTTTTGTTAAGAACAAATATATATTTAAATTTTTTCACACGTATGGTTTTGAATTTACCAACAGCTTAAAACATTTGCTTTCATAAATATTTTCGCTTATGTGATTCTTAAACTTAAATTAATTTTATGTCTATCTTTATTACAAAAAATTTTTCGAAATGATCCAAATGTTTCTTTTACATTTGTGGTGATAATCCCAACAAAACGCTTAGAACTGCGATAACAGATTCAGAACCATATGAAATTCGAAGTACTTGTGAATTGGAAGGAAAAACAATATGACTGCTACTTCTTTTGTAATAATCTGTGTGGGGATAACATTAAAGAGTGTTTGATTCAAATCAAGAATGGTTTAGAAGATTCCAGTTCAAATAATATTTAAGGAATAGTGCAAACGATTTGAAGAAATAGCACCCACTGCGTCAATATCTTTTTTTAAAAGAGAATTAAATGATTTGAAAGTAAATCTCAACTATATAAAAGATATACCGAGTTTTTCTTTGTTGATGTAACTAAAAATTTCTTCGGAAATCAAAAGTAACCCAGCAGTTCTGAGATATTAAACGGTATGGTAGAGAATTTTGGAAATTTAGAATATAGTACAGTGTTTAAGTGTACTCACTACCTCTACACGTACATGCTGGCTGCCTACTGCTTGGGGATTCAATGTCATTGCCGCGCTACACAAAACAAAGATGTTATGCGTTTAACAAGGTAATAAACCCTGTTTTTAATGTGAAATTGTTTATTTCTGTAAATTGAGTTAAAATTGACATAACTTCGAGTGGGAAGTTACAATGTCCGAAGTAAAAAAAATAAATAAATAAATATTGACACAAAAATTATTGCTGGCCGGTTATATAATGAAGTTAGTACAGAGTGTTCTATTTAAAAAGTCATTTTGTTATTTTGATGCATAAAGATTTGTAAGCGGCAATTATAAAAGTTAAGTTTTAATTAAATTATGTACGTATGTTTTTACCATTTGATCTTAAATTTCGAAATATTTATAATTGCTAAAAAATGTCACGTGATATTTAAAATTTTTGTAGGCCGGAAGTTATCATGTTCATTACTTACTTTGAAAGCTTTTGCCTTGTAAGTATAGTGTGATTAAAGTTTTTTATTAAACTTATGGGACTTTGGTATTAAAAATGGTAACTCTTGAGATATTCAGCATAAATAAAAATTTGTTTTTTTATTAAAAGTAAATAACTTGCATTTTTACAAATTTTACTAATTTACATTAATTATAAAATGTGCAAATAATATGGACAGAAACTCAAAGATGAGTTAAAACTAAGTATATTAAAAGTGTCACGTATCTTAAAGGAGTGTGTGTTAATGTTGAGTGTGTTGATTAGTTGTAATTTTGTGGTGAAAAATCTGCCAATTTTATTCTTTTGTTTTTTTTTCGGTATACATTATATCCTGTTTAATAATTTGGAATTTTTTATTTTCTTTTTAAGGTTTTAAGCTTAACAAATACAAAAGGGTAAATCAAATAAATAACCTTTTTGTGCGTCAAGTTCGCTGATTGAATGCTACATCAAATACTTATTTTGATAATGACATATCAGCTAATCACCGTTTTTGTTAATATCTTATTTATATTATTTTTAAATAAAAATATTAATAAATCAGTTCATGTAAAGGAAATATTGACTGGAATTGGGAAAGGAAGCCATGTGTATTCCAAAAGTGAATTTTAATGGGTGTTCTTAGATGAAGTTTAACTCAAGTTCTAGTATTTTCTTTAGCTTGAAATTTTAATTGAAGCATACATTTAAAAGAAGATGTGACAACTGAAAATTCAATGACTTCCACGCCTATTCGAGTTGATAATACAATTTTAGCATAGAAACTGAGAAAATTTAATGAAATAGATGCACATGAACAATGTACACTTTCCGTTTTCTGTTGGTAGATTTTAGAATTAAACTGCTGGTAAAAATAAAAGCGAAATAATTAAATTGAACTTAACAATTTGGCGCACAAATATTATTTAAATATCATATAAGCCTTAATAGAACACAATATCGTCTCTTGTACACATAGATTTTATTTTGTGTTGTAATTTTGTTAAGTTAATTCTCAATTTATTTAAAACTAAATATTTATTCAATTCTTTTTTGTGTACGTGTTTTCGAGTTAGTATCAGTGGTAGAAAAGTGTAGTTTAAAAACAGTTTTTTATATTATTTAATTTATTAATAATTATTTATTGTATATCGTTTGGTATATCTTTGTCTAATTTTATGTGTTTTTTGTTTTTTTTTTTTTTTATTGTATGTAGAATTGCAAAAAAAAAGTTAATTACATCTCTGTTTTATAAAAACATGCAATTTTTTATGTTATAATTTTTTCTTAATTTAATACATTACATTTTTTTATAATTAAAAAAAATTTATAAATATAAATAGAAATTCTTTTGTTTATTAAATACACCATTTTGAATAAATTTTATACATTGCAACTTTTTTGAGTTTTTTTTTTTTTGTTGTTTAATAATTAACATTTTTCATTTTTTTTTAAATAAACATACATAATTTTAAATCTAAAAGGGGTTTTGTTTTATGTTAGGTTTAATAATATAGTTTACTTAAAAATAAAATAATTTTGTTTTAATATAATTATATTAATTTATCATTTTTTCTTTTGCTTTTTTATATTAAATAACTTATTTAAACTTGAGGTCACATGAGTTGGTTTTGTTTGAGTTTACTTTACTATTATTTTTTTCTTTTAGTTTATTTTTCTTACTTATTTTACACATACAACTATTATATTAAAATATAAAACAATCATTTTTAGATTCAAATTTATAATTAAGCAAACAAAAAAGAAAGAAACTACTTTATTCGGATAATATCTGGAAACAAATAGATATTTTTCAGAAATTTACGCAAGTTTCTTAGGAGCAATTTAATTTTAATAAAATTGAAACTGTGCTATACTCTGCGAGCTGCTCCCAAATAACTTAAATACTCACGAAAAAAGTATAAACAACCGCTTTTCGAGAACCTGTTGCCTAATTTCAGTGCAAAGCATTTAACAACTTTAACAGTGATGCATTATATAAAAACCCAAATTGGCCAGACAAAAAATTCTTTTGGATTTTTTTTTTTGTAAAATGCAAAAGGCAAAAAATGTGAACGGTTTATTTCAATACAAAGTAGCATATTTATGACGAAAAACCTACGATTTTAACATTCAATTGTTTGTAAAAACAACCGTCATTATTCAAAATTGTGTTAAGAATAAAAATGTTAATTTTAATTTTTAATTGGTAAAACTTGTTAAATAAATGTTACTTATTGAAAACACTTTGAAAATAGTTATTACCTACGAAACGTAAGTGTAGTTCAATAACTAAATTTAAGCACATGTCAAATGTCGTTTTATTGAAAACACTAATGAATTTGTTTTTTTTTAGAGCTGCACTTAACAAAGAAGAAAGTAAAGATTTTACAAAAATCCAACAAAAAAGTCAAAGTTTAAGCATTCTATGAATGTAATTTATTAAGTATTGCTGAATTTATTTTATAAATTTGATTAAAAAATCTTGCGTAAATATTCATAATATTCAAAACGAAATATTTAAATTTAAAAAAGATATATTGTTTACATAAAAATTATAAAATAACAAACAAAAATTTAAACTATTTAGTTCTATTCAAGTATAAGTTTTTGTTTAATTTATAATATTTATTCTTTTAAATTTAATTACAATCGAGCTGTTGAATGTAGTTTTATTGTGGACTATTTGGCGGTGTAATTTCATCACCTTCACCTCCTGAACCGGGTTCGCCCTTGGTTTTGTTCTCCTTTTTCCATTTCATGCGTCTATTTTGGAACCAGATCTTTATTTGTCTTTCAGTCAAGCAGAGAGCATGAGCAATTTCAATTCGTCTTCTGCGGGTTAAATAGCGATTAAAATGAAATTCTTTCTCCAATTCCAAAGTCTGATAGCGAGTATAAGTTTGACGGCCACGTTTGCGTTCTGTTGATTGTTAAAAAATAAAATTAAAAAATAAACATTATTTTATATGTTAAATAAAGCTACAACTAAAGTAAAAATACAGAACAACACTACATTTAAAAATCAAGAATTATAAAACAAAACACACAAACATGCTCCTATTTTTATTTTATTAAAAATAAGAAAAAATACCCAAAAAAAATGTTGAAGTAAAAAACCTTAATTTTTTTTGAAATGTGGTTTGCTGTTGTTTTGAAGCCCCTTTTGGCATTTGTACTTGTCAAATTCTCAACATGTGTTGTGTATGGTCGGTCGTCATCTTATTTTGTATCCAAAATGGGATTTTATGCTCATTATCAAACATTATATACATACATACATACATACATACATACATATACTTATGCATGTACAGATATGTATATACATACAGATATGTATATACATATACACACAAGAAATCTTTTTATAAAAGAATACATAAAATTAAGAAAAAACAAAGCAACTTTTGGTACAACCTTGTTTTTTTATTTATTTTAAATCAAAACGTTAAATAATTATACGCACTGCCTTAAGAAACATTTATTAAAGACCTGCTGCACATTTAAGCATCACTCCCAGAATTAGAAGAAACCGCTGGCTGGCAGACTTGCTGTGCTGCTTATCAGAAAATTTAATTCTTTTTGTTTTACCTCCAATACCTAAAGAAGAGGTGCTGCATTCGTTAAACAAATTTAAAGCAGAAAAAATATATTATGCACTTTGCACGTTTACTAGACAAGTGCCATCAATCAAGATTGAATGCAGTGTCACCTTTAAACGAAATAAAGATTTGTGGGCATAAATTGAAAAATGTGTGCTCTTTCATTTTAAATAGTACACAAGTATAACAGACATATTTGTAGTTGGCGCTATATGCTTCGAAATTAATAAGTCTTTATATATTAGAAATTTATTAGCTACATCTTAATTAATAAAAAACTAAACTATTAGGTAAATTTTAAGGTATTTGCGATAGTACTTTTATAACGATAGATTGCTACACGCCAATAATGTAAAAGATTTTTGTGACCTTTAACATGAAAAAGCGTACATTATCTGAACTTTTTTGTGCTATATATGCGCATCATTTACGTAATAAGCGTGACTTATTTACAACCCAAAGGTTTACATGATTTTTAAAAAAAAGTTATATCAGTTTTTAAGCCATCGGCAAAATTTTTCAAAAAGGTTTTCTGTCTAACAACTGACAGTGTTTTTAAATGTAGCTTCTTCAAATATCGAATAGACCGTTTTTTATTAATTAAATTTTTTTTCATTAGAAAAAATATCTTTCTTAAATGAAACCAAAGTATTCGCGGCTCAGTTATACAATTGCTTGTTTAGTAACAGAGAACATTCTTGAGATGGAGATAAAAAGCAAAAATTTAGATACAGAGTTGTATAAAATGGCTAAGTACATGTGAAAGAGCATTAAAAATGTGGAGTTTAACCGAAGCAAAAGAAAAGACGAGTTCTCCTTATAGCATTTTAATTGTACTTTATTTCTAAAAAATCATTTAAGCAAAAAAAGTAGACACCATTTATGTTGATAACACATTTTTAAATATAACTATATACTCACGTTGAGTACCCCATAACCCTTATACTTAGAAGGCTAGTAATTTTATATTTTCGAAAAGCTACTTGCAATGGCACCATTAATTTTAATTTAAATCAGCTACTAAACGAACGCAAAAAAGTAGAAAATTGTCACAGAGTTGCAAATTGTTTTGAATTTCTTTAAAATTGTCAAAATTAGAGAATACTTTATCGAAAAAAATTTGTCTGTTTCTTGTAGATTTTCCAGTGAATCACACAACCAAATAGATTAATTAAAGTTTTATAACTTTGTTCTAACTCTATTTTTTAAATTACTCATAAAACATCTTTTCTCAGAAAGGATTTTATTTCAACCTTATCCCTGATTTTTATTTAAAATTGCCTGGTTTGAAAAGTAGCTCTGATTCGATGATGTTGTGTATCTTTTGTTGTGTCTATTGAAAATGCATTTCTTTATTTCCGTAAATCGATTTTAAGCCAATCATTGTTTTCATAGAAAGCAAAAGGAAAAAGAGAAAGAGTAAATTATTTGTTATTTATGATTTTTGCATTTTATTACCACACAAAATAAATTAAAAAGAAAGTTATTTAGTGTTTAACTTCGAGACATATTTTTCATATTTTATTTTTTTTAATAACCTTGTGGAAGGATTGCAACATCAATGCAAGAAAAATTATTTAGAAAGTTTAAAAACGAGTAAAATAAAAACAAGTATTAAAAACATTTTGGGTTATGCTGTATAATTTTAAAAATCTTCGTACATTTCTTTAACCATTTTTGTTACACATATTTTTGGTGTTTTATTTTACCATAATTAAAAAGTAATATTAATTTATACTGCTGAAGCCATAATATATAATTATTTTTAATGATTTCCTTTGAGTTTATTTATGTTTGAAACAAAAACGCACTTATTTTGCTGACTTTCATTACCAAAACCTGCGGCCAGTAGTACTTAGTAGTGGTGGTATTACAACCAATCATGGCCAACTTTATTTAATTTGTTTGAAGAGTATTTATTATCAGAAGAAAAAACAAACTAATGAAAAAAATATTATTTTTTTTATTAAAAAATGGTGGACTAATCGCTATTTAATTACAATTCACTTCAATATAAAAAACATTACATGAAAAAATAGACTTCAAAAAAATTATTTATATAAATTTTTCCACAGTGCTGTTATTGATGTGAAGTATTCTTTCTAATCACAATTTTGTATTTAATGTATAAACAGTTTTGTTTCTTGCAGTAAGTTTTTTGGGCATTTATTAGTGGTTTAATGCTTCTAACAATTTACCACGTTTAAAGCGATTTTTCATAAGACCTTTTTGGTGTTATTACATTTTTTTTTCTTCTCCATTACTTAGAAAGAATTAAGGTCGCTTTTTTAAAACTTGCGTTTGAAGTTTGATGAACAATATCAATTTAATCAAATTTATCACTTTATGTTTAAAACTGACAAAGAATTAAAATACCAGCGGAATGATAAACGTGTTAAAGGCGCCTTGCGCCATGTGGCATTTTTTATTATTTTTCGTTTTTTTTTCTGCTTACAGGTCATCTTCAAAACCAAAGTCATTAAAATGTAATTTTGCTTATGCTTCCCCCTCTGCGCTTAAAACAAAGCCCAAATAAATACTACTGCACAGGTTTGATATCGAAATAAAGAAGAAAGAAAAAAAAATTCAAGGTGTAAAACTCATATTTTTAAAGCTGCTGTTGTTATTTTGTATTTTTTTTCATAAGATTTTGCGTAATTTATCAACTGTATTTAAGGCTGGCATGCTTTCATTCAAAGAAAAAAACTGCAAATAATAAAAAGACACAAAAAATCTAAATTATAAACAGCACCATCACCATGGGAGATTTTCTTAAACCAAATACGAAAACATATGATTAAACTTAACAAAAATACCAACTCAAACAAATCATAGACCAAACACATCTAATAGAAACAGGACTATAAAAGAATGAAACTTTTTCTAATAATACTTCCCCCAGTAATTTTATCTGAAAAATAAAAGGTGTTGTAGATGAAATAATTAATAAGCAGGATTAAGTTAACTTTTTTAAGCACTCAGTTTTAAGTTTAGATACCACCAAAACACCAAATAAGATCTTTAAATTTTTTAATTTATATAAGAAAAAAATTCAATTGCATATATTTAACTCCACAGTGGAATATGGGAAAAATTTCAATTGTATTCACAAATAATTATTAATTGATTGTTTAAAGAGTGTTACTATTGTTTAAGTTTTTGCTTTCTCGTGTCGTGTAAGTATTAAACAGAATCTAGGAAGCAACCGTAAGTGTGCTTTATTAACGTCTATATATAAAACATTTATCACTTAAGGGTTATAAACTTTTCGGCTTTTAAGTAAAATGCATAGTTCTTACCCGAACTGATTTCTTGACGGCTTAAAATTAGAGAACCAAAAACCTTGAAAGTAATATTAAGAAAGAAGCATATAAAATGGGTTCTGTTATCGAAAATCATTTTAAAGGTTCTTAAATTCTTATGCAATATCAAAGTCAAAAAGTGCTGTTTAGGCGAACGAATTTTAACCAAAATATAAAACTACAAAAGAAAATTTTTTGATAATTGTACCCGGTTATCATTGTCTTAATTTAATAAATAAGCTGTTAAAAATTAAAGAAATATTTCCTTTAAGGCTCTGCGAACAATCACATAATGAATATAACAGCAGCAAAAATATATAAAACCAAATATGGTAAAAGTTGTAGCAAATGAAATAGACATAAATTCATAAAGTTTGCTACAAATCCCAATTTTTACATCAACCAATGATTAAATATGGCCGCCTTAGGTTGTAGACAGACAGTCATGGACATAAGATAGACAGGCATTTATAGCATAAAAAAGCTATGGCTTGGATTTGCGCAGTCATGTCATTAACAGAAAAATAAATAATCATAGAAAAATATAAAAATAATATTTATAGCAATGAAAAAATTCTATTTTTTATGATTAAATTGGTGTTTAATTTCATTCATACAGTATGCGAAGAGGGAAATTGTTTTAAACTTATAAATTAAAAAGAATTTGGAATATCTTTACAAGAAATGATATTGTCACATTTTCTGCTGATTGCATTTAAGGTTGATCAATTGAAATGTAACGGTTACAAAAACAAATATTAAATGGTAGCCGTTTTTTGCAGATTAATTTGCAAAAATGTGGAAAATAAGAAAGTTACATAATCCGCTTTATTACATTTTTTTTTTTTGGTGTTAATCTAAATAATGTACTCGAAAGATATTAAATTGGCAAAATACAAAGTTTGCCTGCTTCATTCTAATTAAGAAGAATAAAATAATTTTATCGCTTTTTTAGTACTGTCCAGCTCACCGAGTATAGTTTCTTAAGGTACCCCACCAAAAGTACAATCCGTGAAATCTTACCTAAAGATTTTTACCTTTTCTACGTTCGATTGTTTCCAAAACTTACCCCAAAACACATTGGTATGCATACACGCACTTTTTAAAATTAAATTTCAAATCAATCAAAATGATTTGTTAGACAAGGCAGCAAATGACTTCTTAAAGAAAACAGAATATGTTTTTATAATTGCGGAAATTACAAGCTTAAGAAACAACATCATTTTCTTGTAAAAACAAAGCAAAAATGCAAGATATAAACCATAAAATGTCTGCCAAATTCAAACAGAATCTTCTGTCATTTAGACTGTCGTACTAAACATTCTATCCGGACTTGTTCAACGCAATTATTATATTTATATGTATGTACGTGTGCAAATATCAGAACGCATACTTGGACACAAGAAACCACACATTATTAATGTTTATAAATTTATTATATTGACAACAATAACAAAAAACAGCATTAAAAGATGCAATTTTCTGCAACAACAAAATGAATAAAAAGAATTGTATAAAAATTCGTGTGTGGCATTTATAATGTCATTAAAAAACAATCAAATAATGAAACCAAGAGGCACGTATTTACACCTGTACCAGAGTTTCATCAAACATCTTTACAAAAAGCTTCTCCATTCTTTTTAAACACAAAAAAAAAACTGTCAATTCATTACAAAATGACTAGTAAAAAAAAGTCATAGCTGGAGATTAGAAAAAATTATTGTTAAATTAAAGAAAAATAGCGAAATTAAAGCTTTACAAAGAATATTTCTCGGATAATAAAACAATAAGAAACCATCTTTAAATTTCAGATTTACCAATTCTACTTAATAATTTTATTTTCCATATTAAATTGAAAATATGCTTTTTAAACCTGTGAAGTATAACCTCGCACACACCTCAAAACAAATGCAAATATCAATTTAATTCTCTTAGGATGAACCCAAATAATATTCTAATATTTTTTTCACATTGTTTTTTTTTTTTTAATTTGTTCATTTTTTGGTTAAATCAAGTAAAACAAAACGGGACATTATTCCCAAAAGTCAACTGCTCTAAAAAAACTTTCATTTTAGTTTTTGACACATTTCAGCTGGTATGTTAACTTTTTGTATTATATCCACTACTGCTTATGCCACGACTGGTGATAAAATCAGAAAAGACATACCTTACGGCAAACAAGCTCTTAAGTTAATTTATTTTGATAAAATAATTTTTTTGGAATTAACAACATAATAAATATGAGGAAAAATTAAGTAAATTATTCCTTAAATCTGTGTAATGTTACACAACACCGATTAACCATTTAACCATTAACCTTCTATATATTTATATGATCAATTTACAAGCTCCCGTTGTATTGCGTATCGTCTATTGAATTACACTTTTTATGTATATGATTGTGGAACAGTCAATTTTATTTATGAAATAAATAAAATCGGGCATGGACACTTCTTACTGATTGTAATGTGAAAATAATTTTCAGGCACATCATAATTCACTTAAATTAAAAATCTAATGCGGCTGAATACACATTCAACTCCTTTTACATGTTAAGCTTTTAAGCTAATCAGATACAAAAGAAAGTCTCAGGTACGGGCTCGATGCAATATTTCCAAAACATACATATAATATGAAGTTGTCAATAACGAATATAAATTAAATAATTTTTATTGTGTTCTTTACGTTTTCAAGGCAATCGATTTTCTTACTTGTTCATCCTTCGGCAAAAAATCTGATCGCTGTTGTTCGGCGGATATGGAGCGAAATTCGTATATTTTTTGCTATTAAAACTGAACAAGTGTACACAGTAGTAAATATTTGTATACCTTTATATAAACATTCGAATAACATCTTTGACAATGCTGTGCCCTTCAAGTAACAGTGTTTGGGGAGTGCACGTAATTTGTTGCCTCTTGATCAAAATTTGCAATAGTCATCTTAAGAAATCGAGTTGAAACAAACGAACAAACTTTAATAATTATTTAAAACTTGATATTCTGTAGAATCTAAGCTATGTTTAAGTTCTTTGTGACTTTATACATAAAATAAATAATAAATCGGGTAGAAAAACTGCCCCACTGCAGCAATAATGTTGGCCATCTCCGCCTTAAGAGTTTTTGCACATCTAAAAAATATGTTTGTTTGAAATGCGATAATGGTTTGATGGCTCTTGACAGTGTCTGACCATACAATATCCATGAAAACCCAACAGCAACAATAAAAACATGAACTTTTTATTAAAAAAAAACAAACTCACATTAAAAAATATAGCAGATTAAAAAACCTAAAGGGAGGTTGTCAGTCAAACAAAAGCAAATGGTGGATAGAAATGAAATTACCATTTTGAACTTAATTTTTTGTAACTTGTTGTTGATTTTGTAGCTCTTTCAAGGGATTCTGTATTATATTAAAATATTTTTCTAACAAAAAGAAGGCACCCAGCTTGATTATAAATTGGATAAATAACGAAAATGTATTCTTTATAATTAATTTTTTTCTTTTTTCATTAAAAACGACGAAAAACAAAATTATGAAAAAATTTTAGTCTTAACTAATTTACAAATATAAAAACATCTTAAAAAAAGGGGTTAGAATTAAATTTAACATGTTTTTAACGTCAATTGTTGATTAAAAAATACACGAAATTACTAATTGTGAAGAGTTTAAAATTATTCTTTTGACTCTGTTTGTTATCAAATTTATATTTAGGTATTAGAGAAAATAGGTTTTGTCTTTCAAATTTTCTTCTTGCGCTTTTCTTTATTCCATTTACATACATGTGTATGTATGTATTTTTTTTATTGTCAGTTACCATACTAAAAATAAGCAGCTTGGAACCCATGTCAAAATATTTGACAGCTGACTAAAACATCTCATATGAAGCCCATGTCCCATTGCGAAGCGGCCAGTGAAGCCGAAGAAAAAATACAGAAAGAGAAAGAAAGCAATGCTCAGTGTGTGTTGAATTCATTGTATACGAAAAATATTTTTTTAATTCTAAAAATTGAATTTTATGCAATTGCATTTCGTATTGGCTATGTTCAGCAGTATAAATAAAACCATTATATAGTGTTGCATTTTAAAAACTATAGTTTTTCTTTTTATTCGAATTAAAGCAATAACTAAAAAAAAATTTAACACATTTTAGCAGGTTTAGCTTTAAAAATCCTTAATATGCCCGATATGTATATTCTTTCTTCAACATAATTCTTGTGCAAACGCTTGTGTTACATTCAACTTTTTGTTATTCATGAAACGTCTTTGAAAAACAAAAAAGTTTGGAAACTTAACAACAATTTCATGCAACTTGAAAGTAATCCTTTGATCCTCCTGCTTAGGGGTAGTAGTACCGTCAAAAGAAAATGAAAATAAAAGTAAATAAAAATTTCTAAACTTGAGTTTGTAAAAAAACATTATCTCTAATAGTAGAAATTATTTTGATGGTTGTTGGCTTAAAAAATCTAAAGAATACAATTGTAAGCAATAATATTTTATAGATTTTATAACTTTATAATGGCTCCTAAATCTTTGTTTTTTTGTCTTTTGTCTTTTTTTTTTTGGAAAATGTTTAATATATTTCTGCTTAATTTTTGGGGTCTCAAAAGATAAAAGTATAAAACAAAATTTTAATGAAAAATTTGTTTTATACTTTTTTTACATTCGAAGGGTTAGTTTTGCCAAAACAGCTTAAGTTTGAAATTATTTCAATATCCGATTGTTAATGACTTTTTGTTGATTCAACAAACGCTAGAAATTTTATTTTTTTTAAACAATGGGTTTTATTTCAAAGATGGTAATTGTGTAGCTTTTCCCGGATCAGATTTCTGTAAAAGTAAAAAGAAAATAACTCAATATTAAGATGGTTCTCGGAAGTTTTCTGTGAAAAGTTCTTTGAGGAAAAAACTGGAAGGTATTTGAATATCTTATTGTAAATGGAAAAGTAGTTATAAATCGAAACACAAAAAGTGATAGGAAAATAAATTTCTGTTATTCCCGAATATTTACGATTCTCGGACCATGATCAGGCGATCAGTATAGTTTTTTTTAATTTATTTATGGAATCTTCAAAATAATTGAACTAAAAGTAAGTTTTTAAATCTTAAACCTAACTAAATTAGGTCCAGCCGATTCCCACTCTCCTCGAACTTCCTTTTTCAGTTAGTAGCTATTTTACATCGTCGTATTGTTGCATATTTATAATTTAAGGTTTTTATCAAAATCAATAAGACACAGCTCCACATCTTTTGATGTTCTAGGCGATAAATTTTTCAATTTATAAGTCCAATAGTTGGTACGGGATTTGAAGATAAGGCTAGTGTAGCTTCACCGTTAAAGAGAAGTTTGTCAGTAGTCACGTTGACTTATTTAAGTAATTGCGTTAAACAAAACTCGAATTTTATTCAAAAACTGTTTATTACGAAAACTTAAGTTGGAAATTCTTTTTTAAAGAAATTTTTAACCAGCATTTTTTAGTTATTGGAACCCATTGTTTAAATCTAGGCCAACATATGAATACAACTTAAACTTATACTGAGAAACTTTTTTACTCATCTCTTAAACATTTTGACTTTATGCTTTAAATTATTCTTTTTAGTTGCCGCTCTTTTTTATTTTTTGAAGACTTTAACGTCACTTTAGTTTCCCTTTATAGTTTTAAGCCAAGAAAATCGTTTTTTTAATACTTATTGTCTTTCTTATTTTCGTTGAGCAGATCCTTAATGTACGCGCTTACAAGAAAATCTTAAAAAAACTTTTTATTAAAAAAAAAAGAAAAAGTATTGGACAGACGTAGTGAAAGAAAAAAGAGACCGTAACTTTTAAAAACACAAAAACCTTTTTAGCTTGATGATATATCTGCTGCTTTAATTTTCGCTGATGAGCTTAAGCACAAGTTGAAGATAACTTTGACTTCTTTTGAAAACATAAAAGTCTACTTAAAAAACTTAAGTAGTAAAAACAAAAGAATCTTAGAATCAAATTTTTTCTAAGGAACCTTTGTTTTCATGTGTTCCTTATAAAATTTGTCTAGATATTCACTAAAAAGCAAATAACTAAAATAAAATGAAGAATAGTTGTCAGTAAATCTTTGGTTCATTATTTTATGCCATTTATTGTTAATAAAGCAGGAAAAATTGAATACTAGTAAAATCAAATGTTTTCTGAATCGCTTCAACCCTCCACAAAGTTCTTTATATATATCTACAATACAGTTATGGACTGCAATTATTATACATTTAGCTAAATCTTTGAGAAATAACATGGTTTTCGATATTATTTAAATAAAACATTACTTACATAATTTCATACAATTATTTTTTCCTAACGTGTTCTGTATTTTTGTGCATTATTACGAACAATCTTGATAAAAATATGACTGCAAAATTAGAATTATTTTATATATTTCTTACATGTATCAAGATTTATATATATATATATATATATATATATATATATATATATATATATATATATATATATATATATATATATATATATATATATATATATATATATATATATATATTTTACATATGGCTGCCTCACTAGGACTGAACACAAAAATTGTTTCTTTAAAATTTAAAACATGTACACATCATCAACCCAAAAAAATTTCAAGTAGAAAAAAAAAACATTAAAAACAGACTGCATGTTACAATATCGTAATATTTGTATTCCATGTGTTGCATACAAATAACATCCTCTTGTTCTGTAATGAAAAAAGTTATAATACAAGACACTTGTTGCGAAATTTGTTGAACGTTGCTTAAGAGAGAAAAATAAAATTTAAAATCCTAATAAAGAAATAAAACCAAAAAAAGGAGTTCAAAAACAAAATTGTATTTAAAGGATAAGAAAATCAAAGGACTTATAAACAGCCGAAAAAATTATAACTTCTTTTTATTTAAAAAAAATCATAACTTTTTGCGTTTTTTGTATATTTGTAGAAAGTAACTTAATCTTTGTTTGTTAATTTTCTTTAACATCTCAATTCAAAATGTGTGGATGTTCTTATTGTGTATTCCTCTTCCTCACTTGGAATTATTTTGTCTAAAATCGTGACCTTAGATCAAAAGGGTTTTACGTTTTGCTTACTTTCGTTCATTTTATATTTGTTGGTCCAAACATACTTTAAAAGTTAGTCACGTTTATAGAACTGGAGTGTTTTTATTCTTTATATATTTCAGTTTTTTTTTGTGCGATATTGGAGACCAAGATGGTCATTTATAATTTTAATGGATACAAGCAACTTAAACAGGCGTTAAGTGGTCATAAACGACAAAATACAGTGAGCCTACGAAGGATATAAGGGAAGTTATAAAGGGATTTTGTGTAGTTTTCAAAGTTTAAGATGTTTTGCAATGTTGGCGCATACTAAGAGCAAAAATAGCAATTGTGTAACATTCTTATATGACTCTGACCAGTTACTACTACTAGTTCACCCTATCTTTGTGCCAAACATGTGGGTTTTTCAGTATGCTAGTTATAATGACGATATTTATTTTTGGCAAAAATAAATATCGTCATATAACATATTTCTTTTAACAAGACTTAAAATCCATTAGTAGCAGTTGAAAAAGAGAAAAATATATTTAAAATAGATTTTCGTTGCTAGTGTCAAACCTGTGCTTAAAGCCAACAAAGAGTAAAGATGTTTTAAAATCATGAAACCGTCCTACGTTGCTTGAGTTTTCTCAGTCAAACTTGAGAATAAGCCAAAGTCTTTTTTTAACAATGCCAATAATACAAACTGCAAAAGCATGAATGAATTGAATTATGTTTGGATTACAAACAGCAACAAACAAATATATAAATCGAAAAAAAAAAATACTAAAAATACAAAGGAAAATAAACAGTAACAACAAATATTGTGTTTGCATAAAAACGCGAACCGTCGTGTTCCAAAGATTAATAAATTGATGGCATCCATTGCAGCACATAACGTGTAACTAATTGCTATAATCAATTTTGCTTTACATCTCAATATAGCAGTAACAACAGAAACAATAAAAACACCAAATAAAACACGAAAACTAAGCTTTAGAAACAAAGTGTTTGTAAGCAGGATCTCAAACGAAAATATGCCAACATGTTTTTAAAGAAATATTTTTATTTAAGTTGATTTTTGTCCAGCAGAAAATGGTCAAAAAATCCCACTGAGTTGAAATATTTTTAAGAAATACTAAGAGCACTTCTTGAGTTTTTTGTTAAAACATTTAATGCATACTTGTGTATATGTACATACATATGTACCTCATACTTGCATGTATGAACATTACAAAATTTTACATCATTTTGTTGCAAAATTTTAAAACTAACATCTTTGCATGCTGTTAACTTAGGTCCTGGCATTAGTAATGCTCTTATTTTAAACATTTTTGTTGCAAACTCTAGTATAGACAATTCAAATTAAATTTGTGGCCGCCTCGTTTTCTAGCAAACAGCAACAAAAACTAAATTTATCCTTTAGCTGGAAAACAATCTGCCTGTTAAATAAATATCTTTCAATCTATGTGTGATTGTTATTTATCCTTTTTTCAATTAATCCCGTACCCTAGAATCCTTTATTTTCTGCGTCTGTTACAATTTCACTTTTGTTTTTGCACTGTCTTTAATTATTTTTTGCCAAATGTAAAATTTTGGTTTTCTTCTCTCCTTTGTTCTGGCAGGTATTAAGTCTTCGTCTATTAGTTAGTTTACCAATCTATTGATTGATTGGCGAAGGTCCATAAATTTCAATGATAGTAGTAGACAAGGTCTTGCGAAATTACTCTGCTTATGTCAAGGTTACTTCGAAATAATTTAGATTTGGCCAGTTGGTTTTAACAAAAAAATAGGATGTGCTTGGAGTGAGAATTTTAGAAACCTGCTTTTAATGAAACAATTAAGTACAGAATTAAGTCGAAAATAAAGTAATTTTTTGTTTATAGAAATTACTTTATTTAAAAAGTGTTTGTTTGATGTTTTTCTCAAAGTGTCCTTTAAAATCCGGACCCACACTTCTCGTTCTTTAGTGCCACAAATAGCTTTAAAAGAATATTGTATACAAAAGATTTTTTGTAATAACACCAAACATTTAAAGAAAATAAATTTTATGATAAAAGAAGAAGGGCAATAATATTGACAGTATGCCTTAATCTAAGCTAAATCGGGGAATAAAAGAATAACGACTTCAAAACAGACAGACGTGAATATAAAATATACATTGTAACACACACTTTCTTTAAATTTCAAGTGACTGTTATTATAGCAGACATAGAAGTTTACATATTGTGTAATTTGAAAGAATTTTAATTAATTTTTAATTTATTTTTTATTATTTTCTGTTATTTTCTCCTATAATGATACGGTTCAATAGACATGTATAAATTATGCGTGTTATATAGAGGCATCCTTTTCTGTAAACATTATTTGAATTAAAAGAAAAAAGTTCTAATTTAGTTAAAACGAGACCGAGTTCTGCGAACACAAATATACACACGAATTGATATTGTCCTCCTTGTTTTAAGTCGGTTAATTTTATCAAATAGCACATTATACATTTAATTTATTTATTTTTCTGTTTTCAATCAACCGGTATCATAAACGAAATAAAAATATTTTCTATTAAATTCTAAAAAATTTTATGTATTGAAAAAATGTTTCTTAATTCCATACAGCTCAAAACAAAAATTTCCTCTAGAGTAGTTAAAGTTTGCATAGCTTTAGATTGGTTTTACCCTTTAAAATGCATAAACTTAATTACGTAAACATTTTATATGAATGCCTACACATCCGCTAAAGAAAAATGATACAACATTTTTCCACCCCTGTTTTAACAATTTCCAAAGCGACCTCTTGGCTTAAAATCTATAACTATACATGTCTAATTTAGCAAAGGCATCAACCTCTAAATGCAGTTTTAAGTTAGATCCGTATGTAAACAACAAGGTGGTTCACAGATTAAATAGGACGAACCCTTATTTAAAACCTTTTAATTTTTTTATTTTAAATTTCGTATGCTTTAATTATTTTTTAAATTTAAGTCCTAGCAACACAATGCTACCAACCAAAAAAATATATATGTATATATATATATGGGGCGACAGAAAATTACAAAATAAGAAAACATATCCCGAGAAAAAATTGCCGCTCGCCCATATTTTCCGAGTTATGAGCTTTTGAATTTTTCAATATTTTTTATTTTTGATTAGAGTTGCCTCACTAAACTAGATTAACATATATGGTGAAGATTCGGCATAGCGGAATATAGCAATCTTACTTATTTTTTATCAAACCGGACCTTAAGGTTTAAAAATAATTAATAAATATAATAAGGTAAAAGTAAAAAATTTACTTGGCATTTCAATTTTAATTAAAAACATAAAAACTCAAATATTTACTAAATAAAACAATACTACTTTACTTTCAAATCAAACTACTTAGCTACGACATTTACTTTAGGGATGCCAGCTTAGTTAATTCCGTTTCAATAAAATTCAGGTACACAGTTTTTGTTTCCTTATAAATATTTAATTACACATATAAAAGTATAATTTTAATTATTTCGTTCTAGTTTTGGTAATTTATTAATTGATAACGTTTTCACTTTTAAAGTAAAAATATTTAATTAAAACGAAAAGATTTTAATATTAAATTAATTTAAAGTTTATTCTAAATAAAGTAGGCTGTGCAGCGGTAAAAAAGGATTCTCATTCTCTTTTGAAGCTTTTAAAAAGTTTATGTGTAATATTTGAAATCAAGATAGATACAAAATTTAACAAATAGTTTCTTATTCAAGCCTCTAATATTATCAAAATTAGAATAAAGGCCATTCAAAATTCAAAATTGTTGCTGCATTTTAGTTGGGTAGCACGTTGGCTACTTAGTGTTTGAATAATTCGATGACCTGGTTTTATATTCCAGTCCAGTTATGCTATTTACACACACAGTTAAATAAAAAGTATTAGGTTAATTAAATGCCAAAAGTTCTTTGTGGTCCAAGGGCGCATTTTCACGTCACTCTTTAATGATTTTTTGGCCATTATTTTGAAAGAGAGGTTATCTATATTTCTATATTTAGAATATAATTTTGTTGTGATTCGGAACAAAACACAAGTGTATTTTGTTAAAAAAAAATTTTCATTTGTATAATCAATTAAAAATAATAATTTTTATTTCAATATCTGGCTTAATGTTATTATTTAAAAACAGCTCATTCATTTTATTACTTTATTTTTACTACTACTGATTGGAAAATTAAATTACAACTTGTTTAAATGCCAAGAGAATAAGATATGTTGGCAAAGCCAGAAAACATTAATACATGATTTCAATTCTTATGTATACTTCATTAAAAAACGATACATTTACAAAAATCTTATGCTAAGAAAAATTTTAGTTAATATTTTCAATTTTATTATATTTCGTTCATTTACATTACGTTTTACTGAAGTACATATGTATAAAGTAGAACAAGACAAGTTTAGTATTGACAATGATTATAATTTCAAAATTTGAATTTAAAGAAAAACCAGAAATGTGGAAAATATTAGTAAAATATAAATCTGTTCTGTAAATCTAATTTGGGTACAATTTTCTTGATTTCAAATCGAATTTACATAATTTCAAACGTTTTAAAATCGTGCTTACTAATCTGGAACCCTGCAGATTGAGTGATCGACTTATCCAATTTTGAACAAATAAAAAATTCATTTTTTTTTTCGGAAAATAAATTTTAAAAATACTATTTGTTACAATAAATAAAGTTTTTTCGCAACAAAACATTAGCTTGGCATCCCTAAATGAAACTCGCTAGCTACACTCAAACAACTACGGTCTTTTTAGAAGAAGAAAAAAATTCCACTTATTACGTTTCGTGGAATTGTCGATCACTTTCCTTGACACTTACCAAATTGACTTCGCATCCAGGGATACAAAGGCGAAGGCATCCCTGATGGTTGCGAATTTGGATTTTGAAGTGGTGGCGTATGCTGACCAGGATGTCCTTGATGCATTTGTGGTGGTCCCTGACCTTGATGCATGCCCATGCCTTGTGGTGGTACACCGCTAACAGGTGGTACTCCTGTTTGCTGTTGGCCATACATGCCGATATTATGATGGCTTGGATGAACCTAAGGTAATTAAAAAAATTTCTATTAAGGTTCAATTTTAGAGATATATTTTACATCAAAAACTAAACCGTTACTTTCTTAAATAATAAACTAAAATTAATATTACCAAACTTTATTTATACTAGAGTTTTTAATAAACACATCTAAATCTTACCTCCGCAACATCGGGTACTCCGACATCATTGTAACCCAACTAAAATAAATAGGACAGACAAGATCGGGCATTGAAAAAGTTGGCTTTAAACAATTTAAATAATGTTTATTAAATAACATGTAAATGTAAACAAAAGTTACCAATGAACCCCGATCATATAAAATAGAAAATAACAATCTACAAACCAAAGATTTCATTTTTAAAGGTATATAATTGAGATATCTAAAATTTTAGACTTAAGGCATTTCTTTTAAAATAAAATTACAAATCACTTCTTTTTGTTCCATTTACATAAACATATTTTTTTATTCTTTTTTCAAGTGTTGTTTTCTGTAAATTTATTTACAAGTCACAGCCGCCGGAAATTTACACTAATAACTAGTACACCAAATTATCTGCATACGAAATTTAATTTAAAACCGACTGAAATGAATAACGCCAAGAATTTTATAAGAATCAAAGAAAATGGAAATTACCTCCTTTTTAGGGCTAGTAATATCGGATCAATAAATCTTTAAAGTTGAATTTGGGCTACGTTATCTAATTAAGGTAACTGCAGTAACTTAAAAAACCAAAGTTTAAACATCTGCAATGATGCTTTTCAAATCATAATACTAGAAACGTATTGAAATTGATTTGTGAAAAAAATATGTCTTGACTCTTGTTACCTGGTTTAAGCTAGGGATGAGCGATTCCGTGATTTTTGAGGAACGTTGTTACTAGTGAACGTGATTTTCAAATGACCATTCTTTTAAATAGTTACCGTGATCACCGTTCGCAGTTCGTTTTTTTGATTTAAGCAAACATGCTGATATAGGAATTATTCATATACATAAGAAATTGTTGCAAGCGTGTTGTGACTTTATACTCACGGACGGTCTAATCGATTTTGATGATTTATCTAAAGTTTGGACGAAATCGCTCGACGCGTTCGTGACTTATGACTTTTCATGACAACATTTGATTTTGTCCATATATAAAAAAAACAACAACAAATACGTAGGCGCCTATGACCGTGAGCAGTATACATATATACTGTGTGTTGATCTCATACACACGATGTAGCGCACAAATGTAAACTGCCATCTTTGTGTGCAAAATTAAGTAAAAAACGAGCTCAATTGGAAGAGTGGTTGTGGTGCGATTATTCTCATTGGGGTAGCGTAGCGCACCGGAAATAGCAAGTATAATAAATACATGTGAATGTTAAAAAATAATATTTTATGCAAACAGTAGCTATAAAGCAAAGTTATTTTACATCTACATTCAATGAAGCCATGAATTTGAAAACAAATTAAAATCACACAAAATTTGTTTTGTTACAAATACATATGTGAAGTTTCGAACACTTAATGAGTAGCGGCATGAAAATCAAGCTACTTTGATCTATAAAACAGTGAAAGAAATATTTCTCTACGCAAAGTAAAGTCAAATTTATGTTCTTACGCGGAACTGTTACTTGATACAATCAGTCACTGTAGTGTCGAGTAATTAAATCACTCGACACTACAGGACTTGAATATCGCTCATCTCTAGTTTAATCTAAAGAATCTTAAGAATATTATCCTCTCCTAAAAGTATGCTAAATATTAATGGTAATTTTTTAAATCTATTCCAAAAGAGGAAAAATAAAAATTCAATTTAACAACATACATATTTTCTTTTCGTGATCTAAGAAACCAGCCCTGAAGAGTAATTTGGTTTTTATTGTGCTTTTAAAGTGCAAAGAAAATAACTGTATTTCGTGATAATAGCGCTGGCGATGGAGATAATTTTGTATTCAACTGCGAATTAATTCAACCAGTTGAAGGCACAAGCACACAAATTTTAACGATATGTTAGTGGTAAAAATATGCGCGTAGAAAACAATGAATGTAAATTTGCCAAAAGTATTATATACAAATACAACGAAGGCAAGAAACCATTAAATTTTTGGTCTCATATCGAAAAAATAAATTACATTATGAATAATAATTATTACAAAAATGACATATTTGAAAATTAAATCATTTATTGCGACAACAGTTTTTCGTGCGTTACGGTAAAGAAGTAATAGCAATCGAATTAAATATCAACAACACTTGAAGCAGAAGGCTGCGTCATAATGCAAGATATATTTGCCAATACCTTAGCATCAACAGAACACAAAGTAAGTGACCTTTTAAAGCGAAAATAATTAGTTGCTTAGTTAAAAAAATTAATGATTGCCCTCACCTGAGCTTGTGTATGTTGCATATGATGTGGCATTGTCATTTGTGGATTCATTTGATGCGCCCCCACCATTTGATCTACCAAGGGAGGTGAGCCACCTTCAGGCACCATACCCAGACTGCCAACAGCCGCCTGCAGCTTACAACTGGCATAAACTACTGGTTGCTGTTGTTGTTGCAGATGTTGCTGCGTTGTTACCTGTTGCGTCACTTGCGGGTGATGTTGTTGATGAGCATCACTTAATGGTTGAGGTTGCGTTTGCTGTCCTATCATCTGACCACCATTCGCCTGCGAAGGCGGCATACTACCCACCTGACTTGAAGGACTGTCAGGTCGCGAATAGACACCGTGTTGGTCCATGCCCTGGCCATTGTAATAGGGCATACGATCATAAGGCGGGAAACGTGGATAGGGCATATTGCCTTGATGGTTTGGTGTCTGATTGTAATGATGCATTTGTTGCGCATCGAGATCGGTAACACCATTACCCGGATAGTGACCATGGTGCATGTCTGCACCCATATAGGAGTTGGTAAAATATGAAGTCATACTTTCGCAATTATTTGTACTCATAGTCATCTTGAAGATTGTATGTGTTATTGGATCGTGGGTATAATTTGCTTGCTGTCGAATGCTTTTTAGAACTTAAAATCTAGTGACTCTTTGCTACTAAGCAAATAACTTTTTATTATAATGCTTATCTTCTGTTTTTTTTAATTATTGTTCCGGGTGGTTGTTTTTTAGAATTTTATCTATTTCTTCTTTTCGTGAAATTGCTTGAAGCTAAATTTTTTCTGTACAACTTATGTTTAAAATATAAATATCTAGATTCCTTATGTATGTATTTTATCAGTGTAAACCTACGAAAACAAAAAAAAATTTATCGAAATATGTAAAGTATGTGTAGAGCTATTTTAAGGGATGACTATACTCACCTTAAAATTTAAACACTTAAGTACAAATTTACAATTTAGTGATCTTAGCGTTTAGAAATTGAGGTATAAAATTATTACGTTTATTTGATGCTTCTTCAAAGTTATTTTTATCTTCTTTCGTCCTTACTTCGGTAGACTAAATCTATTTTTCTTGGAAATTTTTAAAATAATAGATTTAGAAAAATCCAATAAAATTTAGTTGGTGCATTAAAGAAGTATAAATTAAAGATTTTGCAGCAAATATATGTTTCCAAAAATTACTTGATTTCTTCGGTCGTTTGTATTTCAGGCTTTAAGGTGATATATTATCCAAAAAATTTTGATTTGTAGTTGAAACTCTGCAACAAGAAAATTCACAATAATCTCATTAAAATTTTTTTTAAAAAACGTAAAACAAACGGATAAAGTGAAATAAAGTGATAAAGTATTTTAAATCAGAAAGTGTTGATTATTTTTTAACTTTATATTCTTTCCAATAATTATAGTAAGCTGCAATCCCATTACAAATATTAATTATATTACAGATATCTGTATGTGTATATTCATAAAAATTGTTTTATAATTCTAATAGGGCCATTGTCATAATATTTAAATAATGCGTGAATATATTTATATTATAATCAATGTTACCCGTACTATCTTTCCGCAGAATTGATTTAATTTCATAGACCTTTGTATTATTACCATAACACTTGACCTCATAAATCATAAAATTCCAAACAATGCTTGTGCACTTACGTAGGTATGTACATGTGTATCTGCTTTGTTTAACAGATCCAAACATATGAAAAGAATTTATTTATAATATTTCCATAGGAATATTTGTCAACACACTCCTGATAAAAGGATAAAGACTGTAGTCACTAATCTATTTTTAGCAAAATCTTTCGCATTTGTTAGGTAGGCAAATAAACTTTAGTCGGTTTCTATTTATAGCTGGCATTAAAGTCTGAAGTAAGTCGTTTACAAGCATCATGAAAAGCTATTTAAAGCTATTAGCTTAAGCAATTTTTTCCTTTGCATGAGTAGTTAAAAATAGTTATGGCAAACGCGATATTTGAAAGAATCTTTTTGATTCAAATGCTTAAAAGGTAGTAATAAGACTTCGTGGACTTATATTTTAGAGAGAGAACATTTAGAATAGAAGAGGAACAGAAAAGCAGCTGAAAAAAACTTAACTCCCTCTTAAGTCTGTTAACATGAGCACAACCGATATGGTCCCACCCTGTATTAAAATTTTGTAGTGTTCTTAATTATTATAATTTCTTAATTTCTTGATAGAAAAGTAAAAAAAGGGAATGTATTTTTTTCGGAAATTATGAGCAGATTCTGCAAACACCAAAAGCGATAGTTTCAACGACTTAAGCTAACAAGGTGAAAATATCCTTTATCTTGGAGAGATTTTTAGCGAAACGTTAACGTTGTTAACATATAATTTTATAAAACAATGCTCTTTGAACAATGATAAACAGGTTTATATACTCAAAAAATAAGTTTATCCACTAGTAAGACATTTTTTACCACAGCGATATCGTTATTAGCTTCATTGGCTCTGTTTTAATTTTACGAGGCTTTTTAAACCTGCGTGACTCTTAAATAAAAAACAGAACCGTCTTAGTCAAGGTAAATATATGCCTTTAAACACTAGATCCAGACGGCGTTACAGTTTCATTTATTTACTTTCATACATATCGAGTAAAGATTCAGAGAAAAGGTACCTCCTATACTGCCATAGGGACAGAAAGCAGCTGACGACGTTTGTCTGGATGAACACTGTTACAGAAATGGAAAAGGCTTCTTTGTTACACTGGGACGAGTAATTCTCCAACAGTATGGTTCCTATCTATGCTATAAATTAGATAAAATACACTGGAAACATTATAAAGTACATTTTTTTAGCTCAAAATTTGTTTTGTCCAAATACGGATTTTTCTAATAACCACTTGTTTCGACCAGCGACAAGAGTTCTTGCCGACTAGCAGTCCCATTCTTGTCAGAAAAAAGCAAAACTAAATCGACCAAGTAAGTGTTGGACTACCACATGAAAGGTTGTTGTTTAAAACTTAAAGTGCTCGCCTTTTACGCTTCCAAATATAAGACAAAAATCGCCACAAGCTCTATGGATCTCTTAAGTGTCTGCTTAGAACATAAAAAGCACATCTCGCTACGGACATCCTTTAGCTTTTAGTTTCATTTGTTAAACTACATAATAACTTTGTGTGAATTAAAAATTTCTACCCATAACGGTTTTTAAGATAAGACTGAGAAATTTCTGCGTCGTTTAATTATTATCTTCAATTTATTATTTCTTAATGTAGGGCCTGACAACTTCCATGAAAATATTAACATTATGATTCTAGGATAGGGTTGCTTTTTAAACCTTTGGGTACGAAACCACAATCGACACACGATATAGTACTACCAAATAATAGATGGTATAAAGAGGCCACCAGTGATCTGATAACAGAATAAAACGTAAGACCTGTTTGAAAGATATAGATTAGGTTTTAAGATTTTTGCATATTTTTTATAGATTCCTATTTAATAGAACAAACATCGATTAATCCTAATAAATACCAAAGAATGTGTTCCATCACTCCTTTTTTATCAGTCATTCTCAGTAAAAAAAATAAGAGAGTGAGCGATTTGATAGTGGGAGAGAGTAAAACCTAGAGTTTAACTGCCAAAACCAAAGCTTCCGTTCCAATTATAGTGAAATACCGTTATGCCACAACAATGCTGAAACGGAAACAAATATGAGATTATGCCAACAACAATAAAAATACAAAATCACACAAGAAGTATTAAGAGGAAAACGGTAGCAAGCTTTTAAATATTTGCAGACAGCTTCTAAAATAAAGGGACCAGGATAAGACAGACGGATAGAAGGACACATACGTATATATGAAGGTATGAGTCTCAGAAAGACAACTTAACCAAAAGTGAATGGATAGAAAGAATAACATTGTGTGTGTATGTATGTTGAATAATATAAATGCTTACAAACGGATGTTGGCATGCCAACGCAAAAAACAACAGAAATATTTTCATTTATCTGTTATGAATATACATATGGATGCGTGTAGTGATTCAATATTTATTTAAGTGTTTGTGAAGAGTAGCTGCAAAAATCATATTTTTAACATAAACCTAAAAAGCTCACTCATGTTGAAGAATTAAGATAACAACTTTTAGACTAAACTATTTACTATGCAACATCCGTCTGACTTAAAAATATACCTATAAATTCGTCAGAAACCAAATATTAAGCTTTTTTCTAAAACAATTTTGTTTAAGTATTTTAGAGCGCTTAAAATAAGTTAAATTAAATTATTTGATTTAAAAACAAACAAAAACAAAAAAATCAAAAACAACATAATCAGGCATGTCACAGAACTCAATTCCGATCGAAAGTGGTTTCAATTCCGCAAATTGCTTCTTCAGAAAACGAAAAACGAAAAATTTTTTCGGAATGAAACCACTTTCAAATTTCAAAGTGGAATTTAGTTTCCTTTAAATTTTTTTATTTGCGTTTCTTAAATTTACTTTTATTATGTGTCCTACTTAGATTAGCCTTGTTGATTACTTTGGTGTGCAAAATATTGCTACATTTTAACTAAATAATGGAGATTCAATGCTTTTCAGAAAAAAATAAAACCGATCGGAAACTGAAGAAGGTAAAACAAAATCGATCGGAATTGTTAATACGGAATTAAAGCCATTCCGATCGGAATGTGTGACATACCTGAATATTTGGCTAAGGCAAATTTCATATACCTTTCATCAAGAGCCCTTTTGTATTTTAGGTTTTGTATGCAATTTCAAAGTTTTTACTGCAATAACAATTATTTTCCAGTTTTATTATTGAAAAAACAAATTTTTAGAAAAGCTTAATATTTTTGGTGAAACGTTGGTGAAATGACAATATTTTGGATGGTTTATAATAATCCTAATAATTTATTGGTTTTTCCTGAAATTTCGGTTTTAAGCACAGCAAAGAAAAAAATAACAATACGTAACAGAAATGGCACAATTTAATCTAAAAAATGTAAGAACGCCTTTATTAAACATATCTCCACCTTTATAGAAACATTGTTTCTAAATGGCACCTCTTTCGAAACTATGTCTGAGAGAATAGTTGTCATAAGCTTCCCGTAGCTTATCTAGGAACGTGGCAAAACTAATTTAAGTCCGATTACGGTCAGACGGAGATCGGCTAATCGACTCCCCTATATATAAGCATCAAGAATATATAAACTTTTATGGGTCGGAAAAAAATCTTGTAGAAATTACTAACGGTGACGAAATAATATTCCCTTAAATAAACAAAAACTTTAGAAACAAAAAAGTTACCTAAACAGATTGTAAATATTAGTGCATATCTTTAGGCTTCTCATAATGTGCTGCCCTCTGTTGTCTTGCGCTACAAGTATCAATAATTGTTGTATTGGCTAAATTAAATGCGTAAGGTTGAAGTCTGTAATGTGTCTACAAATTCTGCTACGCGTCAACAGGTGCGCAACTCAAAAAATTTCAATTGTATTTAACCAGACCTGGGGGGATTCAATTAAATTTAAATTACAATTACACATAATGTGTAATTGAATATTTTCAATTACAAATTACAAGTAATTCTAATTGAAATCAGGAACTAAAGTCAATTACAATTATATGTAACTGTAATTGAAAATAATTCAATTGCAATCAATGGTTTTATTTAAAGCAAATACAAATTTTGTTTAAATTTGCACTTTTATCAGTATGTTATGTACCTATATACGTATGTATCTGTTATATCTTTCTTTGCATTATTTGCTTCACTGTGTTTTTTGTTTTTAAATATGACGCTTAATTTATTTTTTTAAATAGGGATGTTATTATTTTTTGCATGCTGATTAAGTGTGTGTAATTGATAATTCTTGTAATTAAATATTTTTCACTATAAATAATTAAAAAAGTATTTATTACATAATTTTATATCAACTATGTTATTATGTAATTAAATTTTTTCAATTATAATTACATGAAATGTGTAATTGGATTTTATAATTACAAATTACAAGCGATTTGTAATTAAAAGAACTCGATTTCAATTATAAATTTTGAATGTAATTGTAATTGAAAAATTCAATTACAATTATATGTAATTTGTAATTACATGTGTAATTAGTTACAAATTGTAATTTATATCCCCCAGGTCTGTATTTTACAATGATATACCTACTTTCGTTTTGGTAGCAAAACAATGCCTGTAATTACATAAATATGCATGAATGTAAATTCGCTTTTATGATGGATGAAGTTTGAATAAATAAAGCATAGATTTTCTCCTACAAATCGGAAATGGCGGTTTTTGTTTGCAATGTACAGCTTAAGGTACCCATACAATACGACATGTTTTTTACTTTTGAAATGTCAAATTTGCCAATGTTAAAACATTGCTTCTGTAAAATACATGTGAAAAGTCATCTGACTAAATTTCATTTAGAACGTGTTCTATTTTGATCTGATAAACCATCTGACATCAGCTGTTTTTATTAATCTATGCCGTATGAAAACAATCAACAGCGGTTGAGCATTGGCGGTAGCGTCAGTCGACTGAAGATAATATTTTATATAACCAAAATTTGAAATTGCTTTTAACTATTTAGCAACAATTATGTAAATTTTGTATCATTATTCAATGCAAACTGATCTTCATAATTTTTTTGTAAAAAAATAAATAAAATTGACAAGTCTTCAGCAATTCCGCAACGCACCCAAAAATATTTTAAGACGACTACAAGCCATTTTAAAACCGGACCGCTTGGATATTTTTGCAGTGAAAAAACCGAATTAATTAAAAAAAAATTCTTCTTTTATTTTTGATTTTAATTTAATTGCTATAACAATTGAAATAACACAATTCAACTGTTTTAGTTTCTAAATCCATTTTTTAATAATCACTTTTAACAAAAAAAAAAAACAATTTTAATAAAATTTGCGAGCAGATCAACTGTTGTAAACAAATAATAATTATGTCAGACGTAATTATACATGTACGTTTGTGACCAAATGTTAAAAGTCTTCTGTAAAATACCAATTTTGACACACATGCAGAATTACATATGACTTACACAGATAAAAAGTCAGATGTAAAAAACATGTCGTGTATGTATGTCTCCTAAACTTTTCGTAGTACCTTGCCATTTTTGTGAAGAGTTAAATCAATAACAAATATATATAAATTAAATATAAGCATAAGGCGATATTTATACCCCATCAAGTTATTACAAAGATAAAAGAAAACTAAAAAATCGTGCGAAAAATTTTACTGTGTAAATAAAGTCTAGATAAACGAAGCTTTGCTGTTAAACTGTCTAAAGCTGTATTTAGACGAAAGAAAAAAAAAATAAAAATAGTTACTCAATGGTTACTGTGTTTTTGTAATAAAATTTTTTAGTTTTTTATTGCCTTATTGCCTTATTGATTCAATGGAGTTCTCATTTAATTAATTTGGCTTTTGGCATAAGATTCTGATGTTTTCTTTACAAAATTTGGGTAGAATCCACTGATGAGCTAAATGAGCAGTAGTGAAATGGCTATATGGATATCTATGCTTTCTCCGCAGTAATACATTTAATTTTTTAGTTTAAAATAATAAATATTTCATGAGAATATCATGAAATATTTATATTTGAAGGAATCAAGCACAATTAAAGTAAATCAGTATAAAAAGATTCCAAATAATAAATTTTCTTGTTTTCACTTTTCTATAAAACTCTTATTGCACTTTTTATGTTTGTTGATAATGCCCCAGCTGATGCTAAAAAAAGATGGCAACTTAGTTCTGTTTTCACCCATTTTAGTGCTTTTCATATTTTTTGGTGAATTAAAAACGCTAAAACTGAAGAAAGAATAAGTTGCACCACCTAAAGTCAGATGCTTTGTCATATCAAAATAAAACACGCTTTAAATGAATTTTTGTCATATTACTTACAATGCATTTAACATACATATGGATTTTCTTACGAGTCATATGTAAAACGCATTTCGTCTAAAGGAAGCTTAATATCCATTTATGTCAGTTGATAACAATACTAATTTCCCAAGAATGATGAACCAAATAACATATTCGAATTTTACATACATAACGAAAATATATTACATTTCCTTATTATTGAGCGTAAAACTGAAAATGCGCTCGCTTTTACTGCTAAATGTTTTTTAAAGCATTAAAAATCACCTAAAACAGAAACAATAATTTTAATAGAAAAATTAATATGTACACCAAACACTCAGATATGCGACACCGTTTCCATCAACGGTTTTAGCAAAGATGCGACAACGTCATAAGAAATGTTTTGTAAAAGTCAGAAACCATAAAATGGCAGTTAATGTAAAAACAAAGAAAAAAACGCATACAATATTCGAAAACCATAATAGGTATGATGATTATGTCAGCAAATTCCAATACAACTAAACTATACGCCATGAGTAAGCAAATAAAAATTAGGGAAAAAGAATATTTAAAAATAATACATACCTTCCTAAAAAGATTTCGTCTAATTCGGCAATGACCCAAAAGAAATAAGAAAAAACTCAATGTGCACTGAAGTGTATAGTTTCGGCTACCTTCGAAAGGAAGTAAGAAAAAAAACTTCTCTTAATTATAGGTATGTATGTAGGTCTACTTGTTAACTTACTTCAGTCTTAGAAAATAAAATTAAAAAACTTTATCTGTAAGAACCAAGACTGTCATAATCAGCTTCAGTGAAGTCAACAAAGCGATTTAGCATTTGTACTCTATCGTTTTAGTTTTTGGAGGCATTTTGTTTTGAACAGGGAAGTTAAGTTTGATCACACCATGCAGAAATGTTAAATAAAATGCCTTCGAAGCTGTTGTGAATAAACCATTAGATTAAACAATAGACCAAAAAAAAAAGCGAAAACATCACACACATTATATATGTATAGGTATATAAATAAAAAACAACCAACATTTATGTGATAGTGAAGGCAACATAACGCTATTGCTCTTCTGCTATTGCGGTGATGATGATGACGACGCATCACTGAATTTCTACGCTTTCAAAGCAACAAATAAAAGTCGTAAATCAAAATGGTTGATAGCTAAATGTTTCAGAGAAAATAAAAAAGAAAAAATAAAACTACCATTGTTTTATTAAATAATTTTAGACTTTGAGCAAGAGGAACTTCAGACATAAAAGACCTAAAGAAAAATATTTTTTAAGCCAACGAAGCCAGTTTTAATCGTTTTTGTTAGCTTTAGTTAACCTTATACCTATGATTTTTAGGAAAACACTATGGCCCATAATCACAATCAAACACACAAGCTGCTTTCTTTAAAAGTACACAACAGCACTTTTTAAGTTGAACCAGCTTTAACTGATGCCTCGATTGTGGAAAATGTTCGCACACAATTTGACAGAGAATACATTTAAGTGGATTATCCTTTTCTGATAACTTGTTAAATTCTCTGCATAAAAATGTAAAATACCAAAGTTTTGAAGTAGGTAGTATTTCTTTGAAAACTAAAATGGCAATACATTTTTACAATTAATTTAATAGGAAAGTTTTAAACATGAAATTCACGTAATAGACAGCAATAATTTGATTAATTCAGTAGGTACTAAAAAGTCAATTGAAGACAAGTGCAGCTGGTTTTAAATTCAAAACAGTTCAACTAATACCTCTAAACTTTTACTTATTTAAAGTGGGAAGAATACTGACGGTGTAAGCTTAGTTAGTCTTTAAAGATTTCGTTGGATGCTTGCCAATCCTTTTTAGTGAATTTAAAACACTTGGATTATTATCATAGTTAGAAATAAAGCAAACACCTATAAGCGAATACTGATTTCTCCACCGCTAAACAGTTCTAGTGAACTTATTTGTACTGTTATTTACCTACCTATTTGGAATAAATTCAAATACCTATCTACCTTTTTTGAATCGTCCTTAAAGTTTGTTGACGCTAATATAGGTATTTAATATTCTAGAGTTTATAATAATGAACTTTTCTACATATAATGTTTATTTTTGGAAAAAAGCAAAATTTATCTAAATTTATTTTAATAAAATTTTTATTCGTTTTGAATAGTGTTAACTCCTCCTTAAAAAGTGAGGGCACTGTTTTAAAACTATTGTGCAAACTATTCAGATTGGCCATAGAAATTCCAACAACAAAGCTGTTAAATAAACACATTTGCTAATATTACAAAATGAGAATAAAAGCAGCGTTGCCAGACCCATGATTTTTTATTATTTTTTTTACTAAAAGTAAATAAGTGATATTTTTTGCGAAAACAATTTTTCAAGTATGGCTCACGATTGTTACGATTGTTACAACAAAATTTAATTTGGGCAATTATACAATACTTTTAACAATTGAGTTTCAATTTAATTATATTCCATTCAGATTAGAGAGATAAAGGTATCCCCAAAGTTATTTTTTTTAATTGCAATTTATTACATTTTTATTCAGAATAAAATGGGGGGACTGGGAAAATTATAATTTGAATCAATCTAACGTTATTGAATGTGCCAGTTATTACAGTCATATATGTGAGTTTCTATATGTTAACTCTTTAGTTCCGTTTTCTACTTTGTAATTGTTTGCTTAATTTGTTTTCAAATTAGCAAGCAGATAGATTGTAAACTTGCGAAAGCTTGTTCCTCCAGTTGAAACGTTAATAAAAATTAAAAATAAAATTGCATTTCCATAAGTTCGGAAAAACAAAGTTTTTTTTTAATATTAAAAAAATTATTTAAATCATCCAAAATCAAACTTGCGATATAAAACTATTTTGCTGAGACAAACTACCGAACAGTTTATTTAACTTAACTGTCGAATACTCTGTACTAATATTTAAATTAAATTTTCGGTTTTTTGCTTAAAAAAATAGAATTATGAAGTTTTGTTAAAACTTTCTGGCAATACTATAGAAGGAAAAATTTAATTAAAAATTTTCTCTCCAGCTCTCCATTATTTTTATTACAATGGGAGAATGAAGGTGTGTGTAGTTATGATTGATTGTGTTCAAGAGAGGAAAAACATTTTAGATTTTGCTTGAGCAATTTGTGCCTGTTATCTCTTTTACACAAAGATGATTTGTTGTTTTTATTATTTGTGTGGTGTGAATTGATATCTGATTCAGTGAAGCCAACTTTGCCCTTTTCGAAATACCTCAAACGCGAAAAAAAATTTTAGCCTTAAACTAAAAAACTCGCAATTTCAGCACTTTTCAGCATTTTTGGTTAGCCCTTTTTGCCCCTTTTTGCTTTAGTCAGTATAGTAATATCATTTATGTTTCTCTGGCAATATTGCTGAATGCTGATCACGTTAAATTATTTGATGACTTGTTACGTTTACTAAAATGTTTAACAAACAAAATTATTATTCCAACGGATAATTTTGATTCTTTAAATGGAGACATTGATCCAATTATAAACAACTTCTTAAATTTCGGATACACTTTTGAAAATAGTTGCAGTAACAACAATATTTCACCAAATGATTTGAAAATGATTGAAAAAAATCTTCTTTCTGTAAAAAATATTATATTGGAAATAAGATCTAATCTACCATCTAATACTGAAGAATTTAATAAAATATCGTCACTAAGCGCACAAATATTTTGTCCAAGGATATAGAAAGTCTGCTTCCATTATTTCAAGAGTTTTGTTTTGATATACAGGAGGTTGAAGGTTTAGACAACTGCCTTAAAAATTTAAAAACTTGTGAATGGGAAAACACTGGGAGAGCAGATATGTTTTGGATTGAGGTCTACAACTACAAAATTACAACTGGTAATAATCCATTTAAAAAACTGTGTACTTTTGTTTTAAATATTCTAATATATCCATACTCAAACGTTGAATTTGAAAGAACTTTAAGCGTTATGAACCTATTTAAAAATGAAATTAGAAACAAAATGCCGTTAAATACATGCAATAGCCTAATTAAATACAGTCTGAAAAGAGATGATCTGTGTTGTTGTACTTATGAAATACCAGTTATGTGGAAAAATTAATTCAAATAAAACATACAAAAAATCTCCATATCACATAGAATGCAATTTATGGAATGAACAGCAGGATGACCAAGAAGTTCAAATCTTATTTAACAATGACCAACTCTAAAAGAATGCAATGTTATTCATACCCGAAGCTAATATTGTATCTTAATTCTATGATCTCAAAATGAATAATATAGATTAATAAATTGTTTTGTTCTGAAAAACAAAAATATTTTAATTTTAGCGCCCTTTTAGCGCTTTTTTGAAAAAATGGAATAATATTGTACTAAAAACATAATTTTTTTAAATTTAGCCCTTTTTCATATTATTACACGCGTTTGTTGTCTCAAGAATTGGCATCATTGGTCTGATTTAAGAAAAAACCAATAAATTTATAACATGCTTTTTGCTTCTGAAGTTTTTTTTTGCCGCTCATTAAACTATAAATTTTTTCTAATTGGAATTGGCTTTAACTGTAGTCGTCAGTAATGCCAGTTTTTTTTTGAGATTTCTCGTCAAATGAATTGTCAGATATCGCCAAATATCACCACTATATACAAATACTTATCGTTTGCTATGAAATCATTTTTATTTAATTTAATTTAATTTCATTTAAGGAATCATCATAAAACATAAAAATTGCATTCCTTATAACAATATAAGAAAATTTTCATTTAAAAAGCACAAATGGAATTTATTTGTATAAGATACAAAACCTACATAACATTTAAGTAACATAATAATGCAAAAAGAATAAATACAAAACATAATAAACATAAAGATTTACTTTTTTTGAGAAATGTAAGATCAATAAGTGAATATCATTTAATAAATTGTGATCATTAAAGATTATTACATTATAAAATAGTTTAAAAATGTTAAAGATACAAATTTTTGATTTAAGAACATATCTATGTATAAGTATTATTGAATTAAAACTTTCAAACTTATTTTGTTCAATGTCATTTTTGTCTCTTGTTTCCTTAACATATCTTCCGAATGCACGCATGTGTTATGTCATTCATATGCATTACTTGTGGGAATAAACAACATATTAAAAACGTATATTAAGAAATCCTTAGAGTGGCAAGTACCAGCAGCACCCTGGTAATCGTAAACTTGTATAGTCTCTTGGTACTTGATGAAAGGATTCTTTCCCTACTATGATCCATTTATACCAAATCTATTAAAAACTTCTTGAACTGCATAAGGTTTAATTTAAAATAAAAGTTACAGCATTTTAAAATTGGAAATTGACCATAAACTTCAAAAACAGATCTGTTTTTTTTTTTTTGCAAGCCAAAGAACCATTTCCTTTTTATAAAAAGAAATTTTATAAATAGATATCTGCTTTCTTGCAAATATTAGGCTAAGAAATTTGTCGTTAATAGGTGAGAAGTGTTGTATAAGGTTTTTGGTGTATCTATATAGTCAGATTGGCAATCCATATTTAAGCTGTTTATTTAATTTATAATTGAATACAAGAAATCTATATTTTTTTGAAAGACAATTCGTTGTAAATATTTTTAGCTCACTTTCTTTTTTCTTTAGCGCTTTTATCACTTACATTTAATTAAAAAATTAGTATTTGTGTATATACAAGGCAGATTTAAAGTAAAGAAGACAAAGCGACGTTAAACATTATAATAAAGGTGCAATGTTTTTATTTTATTTAATTGCAATATTATCATAAGGAAAATCATAAAAAATAGACAAAAATATCGCCAAGTATTTTAAATATCATCAGGTATCTCGCTTCTTGCCATTCTAAAATTTTTATCAGAAATAGTCTCAGCCCCAAGTTTTTAAAAATCGTTATGTTTGAAACTTAAAAAAACGTTGTCTATTTTCGTTGCCATATTAACCACCTGATGTTTGGGCGCTTTGTTAGCTTACGTAAGTTCAAAAATGGCGCTGCTATATTTACTTAGTAATGCTAAGATAAATAATACAAAAAAAGAAAAAATAATATATGTGACCCGGTCTATGAAAAGGTGGCCTATGATCCAAAAAATTGTTTTTAAATTTTTTTTTTTGGTTCGTATAGTTTTTGAGACGCTCTTTAACATGGTGAAAAGCAGATAGTTCTTACTTGTTTAGAAGTGTACTAAAAATATGCAGAAAGAAGAGCACAAATGAAAGAAAAACAGAATTTTTTTGAAAATCGAGAATGAAGACAATACATGGAATTGAAAATTTAAAAAAAGGATTGCATGCTTTAAAAATTATTTTACTAAAAAAAGCTATTTTGCACAAAAAGTATTTATTATATTTAATATTAGGTAGTTTTATTCGTCGCCATCCTTGTTGAAACTTTTGAAGTTGCTCGCTTTTTTTAATCTTCTAAAGATGAGGCCTTACGTTTTTCTGACTTTTTTTATTGAAGTTGAATGCGCAGGTTTCTTCAGTTGTTTTGGTATGCCCTGTCAAAAGGAAATTTAATAAAATCGTTGTGTTGGGTCCTCGAATCAACCACCATTGCAGATATGACAACATAACATAATTTCTGTTCTGCCCAACGCAGTTATCACAGAAAAGGACAACTGTTTGGACATTTTTGCAATACGTTTCCTTTGCTAAAATCATGTTCTTCATTATTTATTAATTTGTTTTCTTTGTTATCTATAGTAGACAAGATCATTGTAAAAAAAATTTGTTCCACTTCTATTTGACCTTCAGTTTGAAATAATGATTGTAGTTCCTCAATACCAACATCACCGAAAGAATTATCATCATGCTCTTCATATTCACCAAAATATTTTTTAAAAGCCTCGCAAAATTCTTTATCTACAGACATTTTAGTTGATCCCGTCAAAATTTCCTAGAGTGGAAAAGGAGAAATTGGAAATAAATGACATTTTAACAACAACAACCGTACACAATTTTTTTTCCTCAAAACTTTACTAGTCTATAACGGAAAAGACCAACAGAAACAGAACGAAGGAGAACAACTACCGAGAAACTGAAGAAATGCATTGATTATCTTTAGCAGCTGATTTCTCGAAATTTTGTTTTTGAGTCATAAGCCACCTTTTCATAGACCGGGTCACATATTTTATTTTCAAATTCAAAAAAATTAAAATATTTTGTCTGGCAATTCTAAAAAATCTGTTTTTGGGCAAAGTTTTTTTCCGAAGAAAGCTGTTGTAAAAAACGTTGCACTCTTTTAATTTTTTAAAACTAAAATCATACTGCATATTTCTATAATCATAAGTTAACGTTAGAGTATCTTCAATGACATTAAAATTAATTATGTCACCACAAAAAGTGAAAAAAGGGTACCTATATTTAAGTTTGTCATTTCGTTTGTAATTTCTAGAATATCGATTTCCGACCCTATAAACTATACATATGTATATACTCTGTGTCCTTATGCGAAGTCGATTGAATGATGTCCGTATGTCCGTTTGTGTACGTGTTGAGAAAATAACAATATTGGGGTGACAAAGAATTAAAAAAAAACATAATATTTTCAATGATACCTATATTAAAGTACTCAATCTCACTTTTCTATAATAAGTTCAGAGGCCCATAAGGGCCAGCGCCAATTTTTTCACTTGATATGTTTTTCTTAATTTTTAATTTTCTATCGTCCCATATATTTGTTTTTTTTTTTCTTGGACCTACTTTATTGTTCAAAATATTTTGGAAAATTTAGAGGCAGGCGTGGTGTTTTGTTCGCTGCCCCAAAAGAAATGCACCGATCTTGCTGATTTTAAGTAGCAAAATTTTTAAAACTATGTCTGAGTGCCGTATATAAATTTTTTTAGCTCATCTAACACCTTGGCATAGTTGATTTTAATACTAACACGGACGGAAAGACGCATAAGAACTCAGAATAAAAATTCTTTATGAGGTCGGAAATGTATATTGTAGAAAATTCAAAAGGAACAAACTTAGAAATACCCTTTTTCCACCTGTGAGGAAGGGTTAAATAAAAAAGTAAGAATACTATATTCGGCTATACCGAATTTTATATGCCCTTCACCATGTAAGTATATCTTGTTTAGTGAGGTAACTCCAATCAAAAAAAACAAATATTGGGGTGACAGAGAATTAAAAAATAAGAAAAAAATTATGTACTATAAATAATTTAACGTAAAAATGTGTTAAGCATTTAACAAAAATTTTAGTATTTTCTAAAATATCTCTTCAAAAGCTGTTAAATGATACCCATATTAAATCTTGAAAAAAAAACGATGTCAATCGCACTTTTCTACGAAAAGTTCAGAGGACCATACAAAATGATAAACTCTAAAACATCACATCACATGAACATTGTCAGTGCCAATTTAGCAGGTTTTTCTACGCTTGCCTAGAATTAAACAATATAAATTTTTGCTTTAAACTTTATTATTTCAAATTCAAACGTGATGTACAAAAGTTCAGTTTCAGCCTCTTAAGCAAAACGTTTGTTTTTGGATTATTTGACAACACTCTTATTGCCTTTTACACCCAATTGTTGCATTCGAGTTATCTGTGCAGTTTTTCTCCGCTGCATGACATTGCAGCAACTAAATATGCGTGTTTTACGCATTTTTTTATTTATTTTTTGTAAGGAATTTTTTACTTAAATGTTGCAAGTTTTTTTTTTCTAAAACGATCATGATGTTATTTCTTCTTCTGCTGCTGCTGCTGTTTTTCTATTGAATGTTCATCTGTTTTTATCGTTGATAATAATGCTACATCTCATTTATTTAAAATTTTTTTCGTTTGTTTGTGGCGCGTTAAAAAATAACAGAGAAATGGCTGAGAGGACTTCTTTGTGGTGAAACATAAAAAGTCGCACACAAATCAAATTCTGATCGTGCTCAATGGAGTTTTTATTTTAACTTTATTATTAAGCCCGTTGCTTTTGCAGACAATGTGTTTCTGCTGTTGCATTTTGGTTGAATCTGGCTTATGTGCCAATCAAAGTGCCATGATGAAACTACAATTTCCTTAAATATTATATTTTTGTAGTTATTTTATATTGCAGTCGTCCAAGGCGCTACAGACGCGAGTGTGGACAAAACAGACAGCAAACACAATAACACATCAATTGCAGAAATGTAAGTTTTTGTTCTTTACTTTATTGATCTTTCTTGTTGTAAAATCAATCGATCGAATGGATGGCTTTGATCGCACGATTGATGTTTCATGGCTTTTCCTTTAACTTAAATAAAAATCAAAGTTATTAAATAAAAAGTTAAATTTCCTAGGGCATTTTACATCTTTTCTGCGGTTCTTTCTTGTTGTATTGTTAGAAACTTTTATTAAAAGCCTAAGTTGAAGGACAGCTTTAAACCTTTTTTGTTCAATAAAGTACATAATATTAAAATGGTTTTTAAAGTATTTTAATTGAATTATTGTTCCTCGAAATATAAAGCGATCCTCTCCTTAAAAACTCATATTAAAATTTACCACCGTTTAATTTAAAATGCAGCAGTGATAATATCCAATTTGGACATTACTAAATAATTTTTAATAATGATCGTTATAATGAAAAGAAATAATTACTTTATTGCGATGAATCAATTGCACTCTCTGCGGATATCCCCTAGTGAGTTAAGCAGCACGAAATCATAAATATTTCATTTCACCCATTGTCGTGGCCCATTGTTACTGTCCATGATTCACAGGGTTTTTTGCAATTATGAATGAATGAATCATTAATCTTTCTGAAACTTGCAATATCGAGATTTACCTTCAGTTCCAGAACACGTCGAAACCATTTCCACCGCAATCGATCATAAGAATTAGTGCTTCTTATTTACCATAAACTTCAACAAGCATTTGTTAATGATAATGAAAACCTGAGTACTGATATGGCTTTACCACCAAAATTTGCACAACAATTTATATGACAATTTTGCTCTTCGAGAATGGAGAATAATAATGTGTAAATAGACGCGCGTAAATAAATTTCTTATTTATATGGAAATACGTTTGTTTAAAAAATAGGAATTTATTAAAAACACAGTTTTGTATTGTTGTCACTCACTACTTTTTGTATGTTCCTTTCACTTGTTTACGCTTACCACTGTCAAAATAATATCCAGAATGTAAAACTGTATGACTGATTCTTTAACTTTTCGAGATGCGTTTAAATATATCCCACCATGCAAAAAATGCTTTTTACCACTGCAGCTTACCCGAATTTGATCAAAGAAGGAAAAGCAGTTGTTTAAATGTTGTAATGCAAATAAATATAAATTTTGTTGTATCTTCCAGAATCTAAATTATTGCCATTGAATTTCAGAGAATCCATAGATGATATGGACACTAAGTGAACATGATACATGAGGCATATCCTGGTCGTGAGCTCTCTTATTTAAGATGATTATAGTCCTTGGATTTGTTGTTGCGGGTTAGTCACTAAGGGAGAACTCTCAAGCAAACATTTTTTTATAAATTGGCAACACAGCCACCTTATGGATAGATATTTGAAGAAATACAAGACAGTAAGATTATTAAAGCTTTGACATAATAAATTAAAAAACTGTGCACATTTTTTAGTCTTTTGAAAAATCTAAAATGTTTCTACAATTCAAACTCCATTACACCAAACGATTGTAATCTAAAACTTAATTAAAAATCAGATAAAACTGTTTACTTGTGTTTTTAAAACCTGATTACCTGACGTTAAACAATTAATAATATTTTAAAAACAATTTCTTGTGTAGTCTTGTCATTCGCCCTCTCTTTCCAACTCTTTCTGACTAATCGATCATTATAATGATATCGATAAACAATTAGAGGTTTCTGCAATTTATTGTTATTTCTGTTGTCGTTGCTATTATGTGACAATTAGATTTATTATCAGAAAATGTTGTTTAACTGATTCACTGTCAAAGATAAGATATTCTGATGTGTTTTCGCAATGTATATTTAATACAGTTTGTTGGCAAAAAAGGGGAAAAATGGACAAAAAGTGATTGCAGATCAAAATTGTTGATGTGATTTGTGTTTAGTTTTTGTTGTTGCTGTTATTGTTGGAGTCAATGGTTCGTTGATTTTTGGCTTTATTTAGTTTTACTTTTAACTGTCCAAACGACTGTTGCTTGTCGTCATTTTTTCTTCTTTTTCTTTATTTCATTTTTTAATAAAATATATTTCGTGTGAGTTTCGATTATTTCTCTTTAAGTTTGTTTTTTATAAACGTTTGTGTTTTGTAATGTTTTCATAACTTTGTGCACGCGTTATAAAATGTTTAAACCAGTTGAAAATATTTAATATACAATCAAACTCCTTGTCTTATAACATGTAGATAGATATTCCCAATAGTCATAATATTACATTGTACATTTGTCTATAAAGCGAACTCAACAATCTTTAAGATGCACGTCTTGATTTAATGGAAAAAATGAATACAGTCATTCACAGTAAAAATAAAAACGCTAGATCTGAACTCGTAAAAATATCTGGACGTTGTAGTTGTTTTTCCCCTGACGCAATCATTTAGTAAAGCTTAACTTAAAAATGTTTAGTTTTTCCTTCATACTTCAAGAGACAAGCGGACAGAGTTGTTATTTTTTTTGTAGCCTCCTCCAGCTTTGCTATTAATGCTAAAGTATATTAACTGTCAAACTTTGACAGCGCATACTGATTGTGTGAAGTTGTGTTAAACTTTTTAAACAGGTGCAAGCAGAGGTTGTCTGCTATCCCATACACTTTGTATTCCAAATCTACTTGAGCTTCTTCCACTTCAACGCTTGGTCAATGCTTGTGATTTGGTTTATTTTAGTGTTTGTTCTTTTCTACTTTTAATGCTTTTTATTTGCAGCAGTCCGTCATCTGTGGCAGTTTCCAATACTGTTTATGGTAACAAGACGACGACAGAAGACTTTTTTGCTTGAAATCTTTAAATGTTGTTGAAATGTGTCCTTTATGTCAGTTTGATTTAGTTTTTTTATTTCTTTGTTAAAATTGCTCTTGTTGGTTGGTGACTGTTTGTGCCAGAATTATTATTAGTTGATGCTGTTGAGCTTTGGTGTCATTTACTATTTATAATTTAATACAATTATCAAACAAAAATCAGGTATTCATTTGTGCAGCAGACAAAAAAATAACAGTTAAAAAAATACAATTCATTTCCCGCAGTTTCCGTAGGTGATTGATTGTATTTACCATTTTTAAATGCTAATTTTAAAACCGTTGGCCAATTATAGTTAGATTTCTTTCAAATAAAATTTGAAAGGGATTTAATGCAAAGAAAATAATATATTGGAAAGAGCGGCAGCAAAAAACACCTAAAAGAATTTCACACAATTTTCTTCAGTGAAGTAATAGTTTTTCTTAACAGAACAAAAAATTTTGAAAGCAGTTTTTTTTTGCTAAGTAATGAACTATTTATTTAAATACTAACAAGAAAAAAAGTTACTATTAAATGGTTGTTAAATTTCTAACGGCATCGCTCAATAATTACAGTTGCAGTTTCTTCTAAATAGTTTTTGTCTAGTTTGAAGAATTATCGTACATTCACTTACAATTTTTAATATGATATTAAAAAAAGGGCACTTAAACTTGCCAGGAACTTAAAGCAAAATGTAACGAAACGGGATTTCGGGTGCCGCGGAAACGAATTAAAAAAATAATATGCCATCTGTGGTATTAAAAGCAATTTGAGGGAAGTGTGCTGAGTTCGTTTTCAGCAGCTATTCTGCATTTATTTTAGACAATAGAGACGTATTGTTAATACTGAATATTACGACTGCCTTTAGATGAGGTCATCAAAATAGAGTCTTAAGATAGTGTGCATCAGACTCTGAAACAGAAAGTAATCCATTTTTTTATATTTTAAGATCGAAATGGAATTGTACACAAAATTAAAATATTTGCACTACCAAATGCTTACACAAACAACAAAGACTAAAAATATTATTTTTAACTTAATAACTTAACAGACATTTTAAGACATTTTAGAATTGTCATTTGTCTGTTTTATATTGTGGATTAATATTTCGTCTTTCAAGTTTTTCATTGTGCCTTAAATGAAATTCATTTATTAAAAATTATACAATTTTTTCAGAATATATTTATTGTTGTGTTGCTGGCGCGAAAAATAAAAACAAGCCTACTCAAAATATGTGTGTCGTCTTTGTTGTTTAATAAAATGACAAATAAACTTACAACTACAACGACAACAAAATAGTTTAAAGAAATTATAATATTCTTGGCACCATTTCATGAAACAAAACTGACAAATATTTTGTTGCATGTTTTCAGATTTTTTTATCACAAGTTTTCTTTGGAGTTTTTTATTTTGTTGTTTCTTTAAGAAAATTTTTACTGTCAGTTGTTACTTTTTTTATTGTTGTTGTTGCTATTATGTTGGTTGTTTTTTGCGTTATTCATATTTAAAGGCTTAAATAATACATTTATTTCATTTAACTTATTTTGTTCTTTACACTATTTCCAATTAAATTACAGAAAAATTATTAAACAACTTTAAGCCCTTAAAAATTTAATTTCAAACATCTTAAATTTTGAATGTATTTGGAAACTTTCAAAATAAGATTAAAAAATGAAGTAATTTGTAAAATAAATTTCGGATAAAAATATCAACTTGGCACTGCGAAATATGTGATAAAAACAACAATTAATAAAAAACTAAATAGCTACAAGATAAAGTAATATTTTCTTTCAGTAAAATTCAGTATAAACATTTCTTTAGAAATCGCACATAATTTTGTTAAACAAATTTATCTTTTTTTAATTTTAATTTTTTTTAATTTTATAGCAATTCAATAACTTAAGTTCTATTTTGTTAACATATACAGCAGGTACATATACAATTACACTGTCGTTAGGAATTTTAGCGTATTTGGATGAAAATGATTTCTGGGATATTTTAAAGTAATATTTGTTCTGTTCAAGTCAGTAACTTCTTATATCTAAAGTCTAGAAGATTTGCTTATGCTTGTCTTACTAAAGGCTGACATTTCTGTGACAGGCCATGAACAACAAAAAGAGCAAATAACGTTGTGGAAAATACACATGCAGCAAATATCCAATAAGAAAAGTATAAGAAAATAAATGGGTTTTTTTGTTACTACTTTGTATTTTCTACACTTACACTCGAAAAAAATGTTTTACAACATTTCGAAAGATGGGAAGACAGCGTTGCAAAACACTAAAAATAAAACCAATTAAGGCAAAAAACAAATTGGACAAAGTTATTGTAAATTAGTTTTTAAATGTTACACATTTGATTTTAAATACTTGAAGAGGACGTTAAGGCATAAAATAATTATTTTATTTTATTGTTTTAGTTCTATTAAAAAAGGAGATATGAAATATTAAAATCTTTTTAAAAAGAAAAAAATTAGCCAAAAAACGTTAAATTATGTAGTGAAATATGTGAAAAATTTGTTAATAATTTTAAAGGTGCAAAGGACATACATACGACAGTCTGAGTTGGAGAGTTGTTATCCTAAAAATCTTATTCCGGATCACTGTAGAATCACCTTTATCTTCAGCTAGAAACCAGAGAAGCTTCTGTTTTAATAAATAGGTAAGCATGGCTATTTTGTTATCCTTACTGTTTTCAAATGAAGAAAGAAATAGCAGATTGGATACTAAAAATAGCCTAGCTCTTAAGGCATTATGGTCTTAACTTGCTGCAAGTTTGCAATTCGTAATTAATAAACAAATATTTTTTAATTAATTAATTAACTGTCTGAGATAATATTATTTGCAGTTGTAAATGACTGGTTATAGAGTGTGTCTTTAATTACAAGAACCATTTTAGTGGTCGTGAATCGATTTGAGTTGTAAAATACGAATAGCACTGTAATACCAAAATATTGTTACTTATTAGAAAAGTAAAAATACCTTGAAATTATTATTTTAATTAGAAGGGTCCGGTTTGCTTGAGTGTATATGTGTAAATGTAAGTTTATATTAAAATGTATTTGTGTTAACCGCAAACTCATTAGCCTCCATTGGTTGCACACTAATTTGATAATTATGTTTTGTTGTGGTAAACCTTTAAAACATTTACAAATAAATAAAAAACAACGTACTGGTTTTCCGTAGCTTCCCAATAAGAGATCCTACAAATTTTAACACAAAATGGTATTTAATGTAAAAGTAATGTACTTCTATAAACCTAATACAGACATTCTTACACATTTGATAAAATAGCTAAAATGAAAAGTAAAACAGTAACAAACATTACACAAATGTGCATGGCCTGTACTTAACTGAATCGTTCATTTTTTTGGCTTTTGCCAAATAGCACACGTCACGTTAATTCAGTAAAAAATCAAAAAAAAAAAAAAAAGACTCAACACTAACGAACAAATAAACAGGCAACCATGTGGCAATTCTATGGGGCATTTACTGCTTATTTTGTTGTTGTATTGAGCATGTGTGTTTTAGTCAACTACCGGGTTTTGTACTTCTGTTATGGTCGTGGTTTTTATTTGTAAATGTTACTATTTTTTAAATAGATTTTTTGCTTGTTTTAGTTTTAACATTTTGTTTTTAGTTGTTTAGGGATTAATATAGGATATCTGTTTATTAGTGTTGTGGCTGTGCGAGCTAGTGGCGGAGTTTGTTGTACAATGTACATGTGTGGTTATTTTAACTTTTATAAAATTTGTTTAGTTGGCAACATGATGAAGTGAAATGAATGAAGTTAACTAAAATGTACTTGGTTATCATTAATATCACGCCCATTAAAACTAAAACATAAGGAAATAAAGAATAAAAACAAAACTCTAAACATATTTAGAAAACTTAAAGCGTAATCAGTCTTAATACAAAAATTTACACTGATTAAATTAAATGTCAGCCTTGTGTTAACTCACATATGCACATACACACTTGCACAGTTTCAGTTTAATAAATGTGAGAATTTCTTCAAATTCATACACATGTAAAAAAAATAATATTTGAACAAATGAAATCTTCAGAGGTTTGTTGGACAAGAGTACTGAGTTACACATAAAAAAGGTTAGCAACCTAAAGACAGTTTTATAGCAAACTGAATAAATAGAAAAAACCAAAAAACCAGAATTAATGAGAAACTTAAACTAAATATTTTGATTATATTGAGCAAAGTTTTTAATAGCAACTTATAAATAAATAAATAATGTTAAATTTATAAAAATTATTTACGTAATTAGAAATGCTCCTTTTGGCTCCTTACGGAGTGGCTTTTGAAAAGATGAATTAAAACATCAGTTAAAAATAATAATATTTTAAAAGCAATCATTTAAGAATTAGTAAAGAAAACCCTAAGAAAATGTGACATTTGAAAACACGAGAAAGTAAAAACTATTTCCTAAGTGTTGGGTCAGGAAAAAACTCACCCCATTTCATCCCATCTCATCTACATACAATTTATTTTTCCCAAAGAAATAGTTAATGAAAGACTTGTGTTTGGAAAAGTGTGAAAAACTTGTTTTGCAACTTTTTTAGGGGTTAGAAAAAATAAGATTATTGTTTTGTTCTGCTTTTAACTTTATTTTTGTTTTCGTTGTTTTTGTTAAACAAACATCAGCAAAAAGTGAAAAACACAAACAAACTGCAAAAAACAACGACAGCAAAAACAATTGATAATAAAATACGGAATGATAACGAAGAAGTTTTCACATTTTAAGTTGTTTTATCGTCACTGAAAATAGAAATATTCTAAAAAATAATTTTCAATTGTAGCACCTAATGATATCAGGATAGTCAAGAAGATTCTAACTAAAATTTTTAATTTTTTCTCTTTAATGCTTACTCTTGTTAAAAACGTGGCAATAAATATGTTGGCTTTTAACACTCTTAGAATCAAATTTTAGTATGGAAGGTTCCGCAATAAGGGATATTGATATGTGCAGTACTGCTACAAAGAAAAATACAATCCATTTTTTAAATTTAATTAAAATTTAAGTTAATTCTTTTAATTATTTATATCTTTTGGCTCATTCAATATATTTAAAAGGAAATAAAAAAACAATTTAAACCACTTTTTAGACTTGAAAATTTTAAACAATTACTTAAATTAGTTTCTAAGATCATGATAAGCATAAAATTGATCTGGTAATTCATTGCAAATATTTTCATTCAAAAATCTTTTAATTCTAATCTTAACATAAAAATAACTTTTTGCTATATTGTTTTAAATTAATTTACTTTTTTACAATAGATTTAATAAGTTTAAGAATATTTTTAAAAATACCGTTGATGTTATAATTATTTTTATTGTATGTCTCAGTTTGATTACATTATTTAATTCACACTTTTTTTAATCTCGAAATAAATTTTTAACAATTATTTCATTTATTTATTGATTGATAAGTTGAGGCGATGCTTAAGTAATTTCAAAAGTTATAGTGGTTTTTATTGATTAATGCTAAATTTAATTATTTCTCTGCGTGTTTTTCTCCATATAGTGAAGAATGAATTAAAAAATACTGAAAGTAAACTTTAACGATTTGTGATAAGATTGCTGTACAAAATAGTTTGCATTTTTGCTTTGTAATACTCGTAATCAATAAAAAAAGTTCAATTTTTTTGCAAAATTAAAAAGTGTACCAAATAAAATTAATAAATAAATATTGTTTCTAAATTTAGAAGGGTTACCAATTTTATAAAAAATCTTCATCAATGCAAGATTGTATAAAATCACTACACAACACAACTTTTTTAGAATAAATATACAAATATATTTTTAAATTCTTATAAAAAATGACTTTAAAACATATAGACTGGCGATTGTTTTCGAATATAAAAACTTTGTTTAAATTTTAAAACCAGTTCATGTTAATGGGAATAATCTATAACCATCAACTTAAAATTAAATGGGTTAAAAAATAACTAAGTTCTCCGTTCAAAATTATGTAAAAAAAACCAGACGAATCAATAACTTTCAACTTTCTGGTCAGTTAAAGAGTACTGTGAACCTAAGAAAACGTCGGAACGGTATTTTGCCGAAATTTATTTTTTTTTCCGTAAGCATGCTTTATAAAAATAGAGTGAGACAAAATAAGAGAAATAAATCGAAAACGAATTATAAAATTAAGAAAGATATAAGTAAATGATTTTTTGTTATCTTAGGAGGAAAAAGGATATCAAGAGTTGAGTAAATTGTATCCGGTTTAAGGACAGGAACATTAAACTTTCCAAATAACGAAACATTTAATTTTGCTTAAAATTAAAGTTTTGGTGTGAAAGAACATTGTTTCTTGAAAATGCTTTTTGAGAATTCATTAGTTAATATTTCTGCATATAAAGGGTTTCTCAACAAAAACTTGTTTTAATGGGTATTGCACCAACAAGATGATAGTTTTGATATTTATTTTTGGAGGTATTCGTAGTGGATGGATTGGCAATTGTTACCATGAACCACTGTAAAAATCCATACGAAACAACTCGCTGGTTTTTCTGAAAAAATAACTATTTCAGACGAAGCTATGGGTATGTCAACAAGCAAAATTCTGCAAATCCTTAATGATTAAAAAGAAGCCTTGCATGCTTACCGTGTCACTGTATGGTACGCTGTGTGGTCTGGAGGAGTAATAGGGAGGAAGACATTTGCTGGGTATCATTTTTTATTAATAACTAGCAGAGGCCCCTTCTTCGTCCGCGTATCATTTCGAATTTTCTTAAAATTAAAATTTAGCAACTGCGTTTTAAACATGTATTGTAGAGCTTTGTAAATAGTGTTTAAAATTTTCCATCTACAAAAACAAATTGTGTTGACAACTGTTCTAATACCGTTATACCGGTAAAATTGCGTACTCTACGAAATGACTTATTTTTACCAAAAAAATAGCAAGTATTTAATATTTGAATCAGGGTTTTAAGGGACTTCCTTACATAATCTTATTTAAATCCATTCAGTAGTTTTTGCGTGATGCGAACACAGACAGGCACACAAAAGATTTCAAAAATTGGTGTTTTGTAATCCATATCGACTACTATCTACACCAACATCAAAATATAAAAAAAAATTTCATACAGGAATATTTCATGCACAGATTGCCGAACTTTTCTCTTCGTATTACAATAAATATTTGATCCATCTTCATCTAAATTTTGTGTTTTGTTTTAGAAAATAAAATTCTGGTTAAAAACCTCTATGTTCATATGCGAAAATTGAAGGAGAAACCAACAACAACATTGTTTATTTTATTCTTTCATTTCGATATCACTGTTGTTGCTTTTTTTACGTTTGATATTCACAAAACGCGATTAGTCGTAAATCATAAGAGTGTGTGTGGAAATATCGGTAACGAAGGTGAGTGCATAACATATATAATTTTCTTTTCGTGCACGTTTCACTGGTGGAGCACTTCTGATCATTATAAATATAAAATTTTTTAACGCATGAATGAAACGTTTTTAAAGCAAAATTAGGCAAGTGATGCATGTATGACGATAACCCCAATCACGAAACACTACTTTTGCTATATTGTTTTAAATATTTTATTAAAACCGAAATGATAATAAACAGCGTTTACGTTTAAAAATTATATAAGAAACGTTAGTATGGAAGCCCATTCCGTTTAAGCGAAAATGATGGGAATTCTTATTCATTAGTCGGGATTATTAATAAAATTGACGTTGTAAACGCTTTTTTACAAAACGAAATTTTTTTATATTAACGAATGTGGGAATTCGAAGTTAAATTAAGTTATTTTATCCGTTAAATATCATTTCCTTTGGGTTTTCGACTAAATAATAAAAAAGGTGTAAATTCACCGAATTTTTTTAACGTAGTCAGTCGTGAGACAAAAAACGACTCACACGCACATCTCTAGTTGTTAGAAGTGAAAACAAAAAAAAAAATAGATGAATTTTCCATCGAATACTGAAACACATATGTCGGGGATGTTTTTTTCCTCATTCTGCTAACAAACTATTGCTTCGGATATTTGAATGTAATGAAAGTTAAAGGAAGAATGATTTCGATGGCTGAACTCATATGTAGTGGTTGTTGCTGTTGAGCATGTAATAGTTTTTCATTTGTAAACCTCCCTCTATTTTGAAAAGTACACGAATCACAAGTTGTAACAAACAATGGAGTGTAACGTTACAATGGCAGTTGTTTTTTAGTTTGTAGATAAAAAATATACTGAAGCATTAAAGAATTGCCATCTATAACTGATTGCTTAAAATAACTTTAAATTTACCTTAATCGAAAAAACAAGTATCAAATACTACGAGGTGTCTATGTAATGCAGTAAGTATAAACTTTTATTTTTATATTTGGGTGGGTTGGTATTTGAAATTTTACTTTTGCTACTTTAAACAAAAAAAGAAAAAATAATAAAAAATAAAAATTATTGGTAGTTTTATTCGAATTTTTGGTTCAAAACTCCAGAAAAATAAACAAGAAATTTACCCTCTTTACAAGAAAAAGGTTTGTTTTGTTGGTTCCCTAGAGATATTTGTTGTCAGTAAAAAACAACAAACCCTATTTGATAAGAGAACAGGAATTGGTATATTTTGTGCTTGGTTTGCATTAAAATTATGGAGAACTAAGACAGTTTTTGAAAAAAAAAACTCACAGAAAAACGTGTATAAATGGTTTATCGATTAAACAACAAGTATAGGAAGAGAAAATAATTTAACAAATCGTGCGTATTGTTTATAGTTTATTAATTAGCGTGCCTATAGTTCAAACTAAAACAAACAAAATGTCCCCAAAAACTTATTTTATTATATTAAAAGAAAAGAATAAAATTATTTAAAGATGATAATTCGAAAAATTTATAATTTTTTTGCCCTTTTAAATATCAGGTTATATATAAAAGATATATTTTGTGTTCATTTAGGTTATATTTAGGTTCTTTTAAATTTGAAAACTAAAATTTTTGATATTTCCAAAAAAGTTACATAATTATAGTCAGCCTATTCGCAAATCATTTTAAATATATCGAACCGCAAAGGGTTAATATGAGCGATGACTGCCACTTGCATAACTTTTTTATCCTATAGAAAATCCCCAGTACTCATTGATCAGAATTCATAGCACTAAGAAAGCTAGAACCAAGTAAAGCCCCAACTAACTCTCCTATGTCAAATACATTAGTATACATAAATTCCGATAGGCGCTGGGAAAAAAACATATACAAGCGAAGAATTTGTTTTTTAAACACAGAAAAATTGTTGGCTTTTATATACTTTTTTCTGTGTAATGCGATCTTGTTACCTATATGGTGTTATAAAATACAGTTATGGGGCGCTGCCTATGTTTAAGGATTAAAAAGTGTTTTAGGCGCTAAAATAAAATTCTATGAATGACCACTGCAGCACATTGGTTAAAGCAAAAATCCTACAGTATGAATACGGCAGTGTATCAGGGAGATAAATCGATTTTCGATAAACACACGCTGAACCTAATTAAGTATAACTACTTTTGCCCTTAGACAAGAATGAGATTAAATAAATAATGTGAAAATAGTATAAACGCACCATTTGAGGGTTGTGAAAAAAAGGCATCAGTCAATTTAAATATTTGTTTGATGGGACCCAAGTGTGCTAGCTATGTAATCTTGAAGAATCTGTTCGAGAGGCTCTTAGCACTTACGGTTACCACCTTTCGGCTACCTCAAAAAAATCTACATCTAAGTACTCTCTTTCCAACATCACTACTACACGTACAATAAAATTCATCTGAATACCATAATAATTTCATTAACCACAGAGTATGAAAAAATAAAAATTCAACATAATTTAAATAAAAAACCTACAATAAGAATATTATAGTTTCTGGAATATCATGTAGTTGTCATGTATGTATATATTGTGGCCATGATCATGATTATAAAACAAAAAAATTTTACAACTCTTTATTGCAGTCTGTATGTGGAATCTGTTTTAGTGATTACTCTAAAAATCTATTTATAATAAAAATATATACAAAAAAACTCACTAATAAAAAAATCATTTGTTTTTTAAATATTTTCCACTTCAGAAGTAGGAACGAATAAAAAATTAATAAGAGACAATGGGACTCAATCCATTCGAATTTATTATTTGTTTTCTAAAGGGAAGTCAATTTTTGTTTTTGTAGTTTATTCACACAAAAATACTCTATCCAAAAAAAAAAAAAAAAAAAAAAAACGGAAAAGAAAATAAACGAAATTAATGCGCACGCCAAACAAATTTTAAACTGAACTTGACTGAGAAAAAATCTTTTAATTTTTTTAGGGTATTTGAGATAAATAAAAAATGTATACACAAACACATATAAAAACAAACTTTGGAGTGCCTTTCTTTTATCTTTAAAATTCACTTTAAAATTAATAATTTAATAATTTTCGTGTTGGTTTTAATATATATATATATATATATATATTTATTTATTTAACAACTTAAGCTTATTTTTGTTTATTATTTAAGGATTTTTTGTTGTTTATTTTTTCCTGGGATTTTCGGTTTGAGGAAGTTGATTTTTTATATCAACACAAAAACTTTATTATTTTTCGTTTTTTTTATATATTTTTCACTAAAACAACGTAAAAGCAAAATATTTTCTTTGGTGCTTTGGAAATTAGCTTACAA